>SNQJ01S0028570.1:9967-30340 GCA_010110895.2 Picea sitchensis | reverse complement strand
CAACAGGCTTTATGTATCCAGTCTCTACTACATCCCAAACATCAGCACCTAAGGCCATTAGGTATGTTCTCATTCTAACCTTCCAGAAGGAAAAAAATGTTCAATTAAACAGAGGAGGCTTAGTGGCTGAAGTCCCTTCATGATTTGTCATGTTTAAGATTACAGATCTACCTTTAGATAAAAAGAACCTTCTATGATACCAATTGTTGGACAACTGAGAAGGGGGGGTGAATCAGTTGTTACTGTGCTTAAACAATTATGCTTATTTTAAACTCTTTGCAAAGCACTTAATGAAAATCACAATAATGCAGGGAGGTAAGCAATAGAACATTCGACATCAGTCACACATATGAAATATACAGAGACAAATATTTCCTAAGGAAACCCATAAAGGGTAAAAACCTCTTCTTCTTGGTATGATAAGTAATCTTTACATTCTGTACATTATCATACATATGAGCTCCAACTCATCGTGAGGCTACAACCTCTGTTTTTCAAGCTGCAACTTTCTGAGAGAACCAACTCTCTATTTTCTCTAACACCTACTAGAAGGAAGCACCAACTCCCTAGTTTCTCTAGCACCCACTAGAAGGAAGCACCAACTCTCTGGTTTCTGTAGAACCCACTAGAAGGAAGAAACAACTCCCTAATTGTTCTAGCACCAACTTCCAGTCACACAGACACTAACCTGTAAAATAGAGAACAATAGTTCTCCCTTGCACCACCCTACCACCCTGGTTTCTCTGGCTGCAACCAGATGGAAGCTACAACTCCCTGTGTTCAAGCACCCACTTGAACCTCTAAGGACAAAAATCCTCCCTAGCACCTCCCTACCACCCTGAGATATAAATATTTTCTACTGAAACTTATTACAGTGATTCAATAGTTGTCATTGGCTTACCAGGCTTATCACTGTTCTGCTATGTTGCTTTGCTCTCCTGTATCATTGTCTCTCTTCCTGCATCTTCTTGCGCTTTCTGATCTTCTGCTTTTCTCTACAAGTGCACCTAAGCCTTCTTTTACTGTCTCAGTTATGCATAACATCTGGAGTTATGCATGTCTTATTTGCTTCTCACGCACTTTGTAGTGCATTATTACTTTGTTCCTTCTATGCACCATTCCTCTTATGTACATTTCAGCTGCTGCACTCACGCATCCTTCTACACACTGAATCACTCTCAACAATCGCCTCCATCTCTTCTCTGTTCTAAGTATTTATACTATCTATGCACATTCTTAAGTCCTCCATACCGCGGTGCCTCCGTATCTCTTCCTGCAGCCTGCATGTAGTTCTTCTCATGGTTGTTCAACGCCCTCCACTTTTTCTACTGCTTCCTTTCGCTCGAGGCCTCAAAAACTGCATCTCACTTACGTCTATTCCTCATGCATTTACTCATCTGAGTTTTATCCTCCATGCATCTTGTGGTCTCACACTGTGCATACTATAATTTTTCCTTCTTCACAGTTCAACTCATTTTTCAATCGGAACAACCAACCACTGATAGCATGTTTCTTTTTATGCACTACAACCCCTTCGGTTAGTCCTCAAAACCCTAGAACAGCGCAACTGAAATGCCAACCACCTAAGAACCATGATTTGGTTATGCTAACTGAATCATAATTGGACAATTAATCATGAAGATCAACAATATCCCTTCGATGAAATGCTCAAATAACCAACACCGTTGGATTAAATTCACAGGGTCTTGGGTTTTATTTTCACATTTCACATTTGGCATTTTGGCATTCCGACATTTTACGTGTTGTGAGGCATCTCGACTCTCCAAATTAAGTGATCTCTGAAATGGAGATTAACTTCATGCTAGCTCCTCCTTGAGCCTTCATCGATGTGATAGTTGCTAGCTCCTCCCTTGAGCCTTCATCGATGTGACCATAGTTTATGACCAGGGGCCAATTCTAAACACGCATTTTGCATTTCACGTTTCGGGGATTCTGTGAAGAGTCGTCTTGACTCTCCATGTCCCAAACTCTGAAATGGAGCTTGTATCTTTGAGCTCTTCTCTACAACTCTTCGTCAATGTGACCACCAGTGGTGACCAAGCGCTTATCCATAAAGTGATTTCACAATTTCGTATTTCGACATTCCTATGATGAAGGGTCTCGACACTCCAAGTTGCAATCACCGAAATGGATCTTGGTTGCACTAGCTCCTTCCTCCATCTTCCGCAGATGTGACCACTGGATGTGACCACAGCCTTATTCGAAAATGCGTTTCAACATTTCAACATTTTTGTGATGAAGTGTTTCGACACTCCAAGTCACGAACCCCGAAATGATTTGAAGGTATTTTGGAGTTTCACATTTCGGCATTTGAGCATTTCTGTGATGAAGTGTTTCAACACTCCAAGTCACGAACCCTGAAATGATCTAAAGGTATTTCGGCATTTCACAATTTTGGCATTTCACGATTTTTCATATTGCGAGTTCTAGTGGTTAGGGAACCCTGTTCCTTTGACTTTCCAGTCAGTGAAATGATGATCTTTCACCATGTGTCCTATGGACCCAATGGTCCAGATCTTATTGTGATTTTGAAACTTCACAGGCCTTCGTCGTGTCTGATCAACGGTCCATATCAATCCTCGATCCGACGACTAGGATTATTTCACGATTTCACATATCGCGAGTTAGAGAGGTTAGAGCACTCCTTCCTTTGACCTTTTAGTCAGCAGAATGCCAATATTTTTCCATGTGTCCTCTAGCTTCAACGACCAGGATCATTTCATAAATTCAAGAGATTTCGTTGTGCCTGTTTCAGGATTTCGGCATTTCACATTTCAAAACTTCGGGACTCCTGTGATGAAGAGTCTCAACTCATGACTCCTCCAACTCTTGGTATCCGAAACTCTGAAATGGAGTCTTTGTTGATGTGCCTGTTTCAGGATTTTGGCATTTTTCATTTCGCAACTTCGGGACTCTTGTGATGAAGAGTCTCGACTCTTGACTCCTCCAACTCCTGGTATCCAAAACTATGAAATTTAGTCAGATCAATGGTACACAATCTTGATGATTCGACAGTCATCGATAAATCTAATGGGATCCAACGATCATTGTTTCTCTTCACTATTGAACTTTCCATTTCCATGCCATTATCGCTGCATTGTTGATCGTGATCTTTGCCATCAATGACAAACACACATACTCTTCACTATCTCTTCTGATCTTATCGAGCTTTCTCTGCTGCGTCTTCCAAAATACTTCTGGTGCTAGCATGGCACATTCTTCCTGTACTTAATACATCAATGTTGTTGTACTTTCCATCAATGACAAGAATATGATGCCTATAAAACATGCCAACATTGGTTTCTTGGTTTTGAACCGTGTCGACACGAAAGTCTGTAATGTTTTCGCTTCTGCTGATCATTTATTAATATAAATACTCCTTTCCCGTGCAATTGGTATCGTGCAAATACATGATTATTATCCATGGGCATATTTGTAATGTTTATTTATGGATTATGCTATATAATGTGGTAACCCCTTTACATTATCAGTGTATACTTTCTCTTCTTTTTTGTTGAGAACTTGTTGCAGGTACAAAGCTTTGGGTCAAAGTTCTCAACAGTGGAATGCCATCAAACATTGGAATGAGGTAGGCTTCTTTCTTATCTCACTTTCACATTTTTTTATATAGTATATGGTGGAATTGAGTAGATTTTTGCAGTCATACCTATCTTTTGTGGTTTACCTTGGCCATAGAGAGTTTTTCCCTCGTAACACAAGGCACAAAATCCCAAAGGCGAGGCGGAGAAATCACATATCACTCTGAGAGAGGAGGAAGTTCTCAAGGAAGGCAGAGTGGTGGAAGAAACGCTTTTCCCAGAGGAAGAGGAAGAGGCATAGGAGGCGAAGTAAGATGTTATGCCTATGGAAAAACATGGAACATGTCTTGGGATTGTCCCGAGAGGAAGAAAGAAGGAGGTGAATCTCGCATTTCATAAGAGCATAAGTGAGATCTTAAGGCAGAAGATGTAGAGGATGGGAGATCTTTGATGATGAAGAAGGTTCTCTTAAATCCATAGCTAGAAATTGGAAGTCCAACACAAAGGAACAGTTTGTTCAGGATAACTTGCAAGATGAAGGATAGAGTATGAAAGGTGATAATTGATAGTGGGAGAATTGATAACTTAGTATCCACAAAGATGGTGGAGAAGTTAGAGCTGGAGACGACTGCACATCCGACACCATATAAAGTCTCATGGTTGCAAAAAGGTCATCCGGTAACAATAAATATACAATGCCTTTCTGAATTTAAGATAGGAGGGTATAGAGATGAAATTCTATGTGATGTGATTCCCATGGATGTATGTCATGTTTTTTTGGGAATACCATGGCAATATGAAAGGAATGTCATTCATGATGGGAGGAGAAACACTTACACCTTAGAGAAGAATGGTAGGACACATATGTTACTTCCAATTGAAGAAAAGAAAGTGAAGGATGAAGCCAACACGAGCATACTTCTCATGAGTGGGAAGGAACTCATGAATGAAGTTAATAAGGAACAAGAGATGAAGTTTACTGTAGTGAGGAAGACATGGGTTATCCTTACAAGTAATTCAATGGAATATTTTCTTGGGGAAATTCGGGAACTGTTAGAGAATTTTGCTGACATAGTAGTGGATGAGTTGCCAAGATCATTTCCACCTATCAAAAGTATCATCCATCACATTGACTTGATACCAGGATAAAACCTTTCGAACAAAGTAATGTACAGGTTGACACCTCAAGTGAATGAGGAGGTGAGAAGATAGGTTTAGGATCTATTAGACAAAGGATTGGTTAGAGAAATATTGAGTCCATGTGTAGTACCAATTGTATTAAGTACGAAGAAGGATGGAGGATGGAGAGTGTGTACAAACTCAAGAGCCATAAATAAGATCACCATTAGATACATATTTTCATTGCCTAGGATGGATGACTTGATGGACTATTTAAGTGGAGAGAATTTTTTTTCAAATATATATTTGAAAAGTGGATATCACCAGATAAGGATGAGAGAAGGTAATGAGTGGAAAAAAACATTCAAGACAAATGAGGGGTTGTATGAATGGCTTGTTATTCTGTTTGTCTTGACAAAGGCTCCGAGTACTTTTATGAGTCTGATGAATGAAGTGTTGAAAGATTTCATTGGCAAGTTTGTGATTGTATATTTGGATGATATACTGGTCTTTAGCAAGACTAAAGAGGAGCACATGAGACATTTAACCTTGGTAATGAGGAGGTTGCAACAAGAGAAATTGTTGATTAATCTGAAAATGTCCTATTTCATGAAGACATAACTCATATATTTGGGGTTTGTGATTTATTCAAATGAATTGAAGATGGATCCTGAAAAGGTGAAAGAAATTAGAGAATGGTCATCACCAAGGAACATCTTTGAGGTGAGAATCTTCCATGGATTGGCAATTTTTTATCGAAAGTTAATCAAAAAGTTTAGTGGGATTAGTGCTCAAATGATGGATACAGTGAAGAAAAGACACAAGTTTTTCAAATGGAAAACAAAGGTTGAGAAGAGCTTGAACATATTGAAGGAGGAGATAACGAAACAAAAGATTTTGGTATTTCCACATTTTGGAAAAACAATTCAGGCAAGATGTGATGCGAGTGGAGTTGCAATTGGAGCGGTCTTGAGCCAAGGTAATAGGCCTGTTGCATATTTCAGTGAGATGTTGAACGATGTTAAAAAAAATTACTCCACATATGACAAAGAGTTCTATTCCATAATTCAATCCTTGAAGAAACATAGACACTATCTCGTACCAAAGGAGTTTGTTTTGTACAATGAAAATCAAGCTTTGCAATTCATAACCAGACATGAGAAGTTAAACTAGAGACAAGCTAAGTGGATAGAGTTTATGCAAAATTTCACTTTTGTGATTAAACATATTTTTGGTAATGCTAACAAGTTTGATGATGCATTAAGCAGGAGAAATTTGATTCTGCAGGAATTTCAGGTCTAGACCTTGGGATTTGATCACCTTAAGGAAATGTACCACACTGATCCAGATTTCAGGGAGGCATATGAAGCATGTGAAAATCATGTACTCAGAGACAGAATCCAGTGGAATGAATATCTGATTCAAGATGGGTTGTTGTTCAAAGGATTCCAGTTGTGCATACCAAAGTGTTCGATGAGGGAAAATTTTCTAAAGGAAAAGCATAGTGGAGGTCTAGCCAGACATTTTGGCCATGAATTTTTTTTTTCTTAGTTGAACGGTTTTTATTATTGGCTAGGTATGAGAGCAGAGGCGAAGAGGTTTGTAAAAAAATGTAAAATTTGTTAGTATTCAAAGGGAAAGAAGAAAAACACTGGGTTGTACCAGCCATTGCATATTCCAGAGAGGCATTGGGATGCAATAAGCATGGATTTTGTGTTGGGGTTGCGAAGGACACAAAGAGGAAGTGATTCCATATTTGTGGTGGTTGAAAATTTTTCGAAGATGGTACACTTTATCCCATGTCAGAATACCAGTGATGCAATGCATGTTGCAAATTTGTTTTTCAAAGAAGTTTTGAGACTCCATGGATTGCCCAGGAGTATAGTTTTAGACAAGGACACCAAATTTGTTGGGAATTTCTGGAGGACATTGTGGAACAAGATGGGGATAGAGCTATCTTTTAGTTATGCATATCACCCACAAACCGATAGACATACCGAAGTGGTGAATCAAAGTTTAGGATATTTTCTGAGGAGTTTGGTCATTGAACACCATAGTCAGTGGGATCAGATTCTAGAAAAAACAGAGTTTTCTTATAATGACTCAGTGAACATAAGCACTAGGAAAATTCCATTTCATATAGTGTATGGGATGAATCCGAGAGGAGTGTCAGAGTTGAGAGATCTGAGACAAGGCGAGTTTAGGAGTGCCGGAGCCGAAGACTTCGCTGCAGAAATGCAAGAACTTCATAATAAGATCGAAGAGTAGTTAAATAAGAGAAGCAATGAATACAAGCACAGAGTTGATCAACATAGGACGAAGCTTGAATTTGAATTCAGAGATCAATTTCTAGCACATTTAAGGAAGGAAAGGTTCCCAAGGGGAACATACAACAAGCTGAAGTTGAAAAAGATAGCACTGCGTAAAATCCTGAGAAGATTTGACGAGAATGCTTATGAGATATAGCTTCCATAAGATGTGGGTATATCACCCATATTCAACATTGTAGACATATATCCTTATAGGGAATATGAAGCTGGAGGATCCGGAGATCAAAATAAGATCCAGTGGGAGAAACAGATGCCTGTACCAGAGAAGCCGCAGATGGAGAAGATCATAGGTCGACGAATTGGTAAGAAGACTCGAAGGAAAACATATTTTGAATACTTGGTAAAGTGGAAAGGACGACCAATAGAATATGCTAGTTGGGTTGTTGAAGCAGACATCCAAAAGCATGGAAGGTCGGTGTAGGAGCTCATGGACAGGAGTCCATAAATGTTTTAGCCAGAGGAGTATGATGTATGAGCATCACCAACAAAGCACAAGCGGAAGACAACTGGGTGCACTGGCGCACATTTTGAAATATTTTGAATTCCAAAGTTGACGTATTAATGTAATATCTGAAAAATCTTTTGAGTTATGAGCATATTTAATGATTAGAGGCTGACCCATCGCATAAGATCGATGGGGGAATGTATTTTGGCTTTAATGTGTAGGATTGCGGTACAGATTTAGAGCTTTCATTTTTATCTGTCTGACTAAAATATTTATTGTAATAAATGTTAAGTAGTTGAGAGCTTTTATTTCGATAGGATAGTTGTAGAGTAGTTGGAGGAAAGAGGTCGAAAATCCCTCTTGTATAAATCTTGTGTTGTTACCGAGAAGAGCCTGCTAAATCTAGTGCATAGATTGCCATTACAGTTGTTGTTGTTGGCATTCTCACTATCTAGAGCCATCGCCATTGTAGAAAGGAGTTGAGAGCTACCGAGAAGAAAGGAATGTATGAATGTAATTTTCAGTTGAATGAATATAACAGAGGAACATTGTCCCAAATGTATGGTGTTGATGCATTTATCTGAATGAGTGAATGGTAGACTTTCTATTTTGTTTTCAAGTCTATGTTATTTCTTGTTCTTATATCCATGCATGCATTTACATGGAAATATGTATGAATCAATGAGATTTTAAATAAATTTCATTTGTTTCTCTTCTACGAGAGAGTGCAAGGAGTGCATAGTGTTCACAAGGAGTGCATTGACAGAGTTTGTTTAGACTCGTAAATCTCATAAGAGATAGCGTGAAATTATATATGCAAGGAGTGCATAGATTTTCACAAGGAGTGCATGAAAAAGTTTAAAAACCATAAGCTCATGATAGAGTTTAAGATTCGTAAGCTCAGAAATTGTAACGTTACTTAGTCATAGGGGAGTAGTTGAAGAATAGTCGCAAAAGGTGCGAAGCCATCCACAAAGAAGTTGAGTGTGGAAGAGAACCTGTGGTAAGGTGTGCGTAGTTTGAGATTTTGACTAAGTGTCGAAGAGAGTGTTCTGAAGGACGGAGAAGGTTAAGGAAGACAAGCTCAAGAGAGAGAGCAACAATAAACCTTCGAGGAGGAGAATCCTTTGAGGTTTTGCAAAATCTATGAATGAGATCCGTTCCGGAGGGAGGTGAATAACTCTAGACCATAAGATCTAGAAGAGCTACGCGGAGGTTGGTTGTAACTTGCTTTTGGCATTTCATGGTTCAGGAATTCTGGAGGTGTTGTAAGTGCAGATTCATGAACTCACCGAGTCACCAAGTAATCGAAACCATTGGTTGTGTAGAGAATGCATGGCAGGGGATTGGAAAATCTGAAAGTTCAGAGAAGAGCGCTTTAGGAAGGGGTGAAGATAGAGCCCATGGTATTTCCAAAGCCTGAATTTGCGAAGGGTTGGCCCATGATCATAACCCATGGTCATCTAAGTGTAAGGTTAAGTGTGGAGTTAGTACTCCTGAAATTAAGTGTTGTCG
This sequence comes from Picea sitchensis, assembly GCA_010110895.2. NCBI lineage: Eukaryota > Viridiplantae > Streptophyta > Pinopsida > Pinales > Pinaceae > Picea > Picea sitchensis. Next base: position 21,371 of record SNQJ01S0028570.1, on the reverse strand, counting down.
GGAATGCCGAAGAGCCAATGCATGGGTAGTTCAACCCTACGGGTAACAAAAAAGGGATCTATGTGTATGTTGAACATTTGAGGTATGTTGAAGGTCGAAGAGTCAATATGACTCAGGATTTTGAATATCCAAGACTGGGAGGTCACATAGTCCCAAGTAGAGAAGGGGGGTCTGTGCCACTACACAAAGGTGGCAGGGTTGCTCAAGAACGCATGGGATGCCTCAGAGTGGTTTCCAGATGTACTAGGTGACTCATCACAACAACATATTCAAATTTTTCTCAAAATCTATGATTGTAAATATATATATTTTTTGCATTAAATATGGTCAAAACAAATTTACTATTTTTAGTAAATTTGTTTAGGAGTTGTTCTCGTTGGATGCAACTGGATCCATGATTCTAGGTAGCAGTAGTTCGACTTTTAGTAGCCTAGTGTGGCAATAGGATATTATATATTTGATCATTTTAATGTGAAGAAGGGAGAGTTGGCATAAAGTATAGTCATTTGGATCCTTATTGTAATATTCCCTGAATCTGAATGAAATAAAAATGTAGAAGTCCTGAACTTTTTATGAAAAAGATTCTAATGGTGGTGGTTTGAATTCCGTATTCTTATCTTTTTATGTAATTCTTGTTTCCTTACTTTCATATTCATTTTCTTCTATTTAATTTGGATAATTAAAGGATCTAGAATTCATCTGATAGTGCTTTAGACTCAAGTGATTTAAAATTTGTTTCTCTTCTTAACTAGGTCATAATTCATCTTTCATGGTGATATGATTTTGTTATATGTTTCTTTTCCTCTTCCACCGTACACAACCAAACTCAAAAATGAAAGTTCATCACCTAATTTATCCTTTGTTCCTCTGGAAAGTTCTACCTACCAGTCATTGTTTTCATTCGTTTTCAGGGGTTGACTCCATATCCCAAAATATCCCTCTCCTCCTTTCCAAAAAAACTCTATAAAATCCCTTCAAAACATTAAAACCTAGCCATTGAACTACCAAGAAAATATATCTATTAGAGACTAAGTGACAAGAGAGATCCCTCTCTGAACTGAGTATGCTAGTATCCAGTTTTAAAGTGGTCTAAGGCTACCTTTGTATATTGTTTCTTCATCCCAAAAATTTACTCAGTGATAACAAATACCATAGTTGGTTCTCTTCCTAGCACTCAGATCCTCTCCTATTGTCCAAACATTTCTTGTAAAACTTGTCCCTATTCTACATATGAATTTCCTTTCTTATCCCTTGCTTTCTTGGCTCTCACTCTTCCCCAAAGATGATTATACTCTATCCCATGCTATCAATAACCATGGGATGTGAATCCTCACACCCACCCTCTTACATGAGTTTAATGATTGGCTTTGAGAAGGCTCAACAACAAATAGAAGGTTATACACAATGATAATAATTTAAGGAATGCGGGTTGGATTAATATCCATGAATAATTATCCCTTGGAACCTCTCTCCCTTGTGAAATCACAACCCCCATTGTTCTTCATTCCTTTCATATCACATCCAATGATCACTATTTTTTATTAATTATTTCAATGCACATAATATACCATTCAACCTATATCCACATTAAATCGATACCAATCTTCGCCCCAACACATCATATCACTAGCCTAAATCACATTTATTCAATTACATTATAATTTGTGGGGATTTAAATTGGGGATGTTACATTCACCTCCCTCTTTTTTTTGTAGTCTTTAGTGCACAACACCCTACAAGTGTACATTCATTTTGCAATTTTGGCTCCCTGGTCATTAATAAACATATAGGCTCTCTGACCCAAAATCACAGATACAAAGGCACCCTATCCAAAAACATATACATAAATAGGAACTCCGAGCCAAAACCCATAGATGCATAGGCTCCCTGGCCCAAAACATGCAAGATAATTTCACAATTCATCATTCTGGTAGAAATTCCAATCAACGGCCTCTAATTTTTTTTAGCGTGCATCACCTTTCTCTGGACCCATCTATAATATTATTCATACTTTGTTGATTCCCACAACAATTCCAACCAACAAACTCTCGTTCCCCTCAACCTGCAAAACTCAAGGAAGTGTACCCTCTTCTTTGCACTACAGTACCTTAGGCCGTACCACTTACCTTGCAAGGCTCCAACACAAGTTTGGATAAGAAGTCTCTAATTTGTGTCTCCAAGAACTTTAGTTGTGATTGTTGTGTTGGTTTTGTCACATGGGTGAGAAAAAACACAACACTTTCATTCTTAGTTAATCCATCTAAACAACACAAAAGTTTGTGATTTGATTAGATAACCAAATACACATGAAAACAATGAAATACAACTAAAAAAACTAAGAAATAAATGTTAGAGAAGCTTGAAGAACTAGAACCATGAAAATAAAAAAATAACCAAGATATAGATACCAATGGATCAATAGATTGATAGGATAAACACTGTAGAGAAAGACAGGGAATTATGAGTCCCCTCTTCCTCCTTGAAAGGGATATTGAGCTCCCTAATTGAGAGCTATTCTCTTCATAAAATGGAAGAAATGATAATGGTGAAAAAATACAATGCTTATTCCCTCAAGAGGTGAGTGGAATGGCCTATTGCAATGCTGCTTGAATGATTCAAAGAGAAAAGAGTATTCTCAAAGAATAATTCTTGCAACATAACAATACCTTGAAGTTCTTATTTTTCTAGCACACCCATGGCACATATTTATAGCATCCATTAATGGAAAGATATAATTGGTTCATAGTGTGAACAAGGGGTCTTTTAGGGAACTTCTTAACCCTCGACCAGCCTCCAAGCTAGATTTCTCTCATATATGAGTGTCAAATCATGTTGGGGGTCGGACTAGAAGTGGTTGAGGGGCCTAAAAGATTCATAAATGCATCATTCATGGAAGTGAGTGGATTTTCTCATAGTCACTCATGAATCTTGTGCACGGTGTGCATTGAGGCCTGTGTTAGCTTGTGCATTATGTGCGTGCTTCCTTTGGTGAATTTGCGTACTTTGATTTTTCAACCAAGTATATAGTTTTTTTCCTTTTGATGGATTTTGGTGTTGTAGGTGGACTAATTCCTGTTGGCATTGATGTTTTTCTTCAACCATTGTGTGCAATGCTACAAACAATTTTTCAGTGTGAACATATGCCCCCTGATGTGTGAGGTTAGGAGCATACATATAGACAAAATACATCAATGTTTCTTTTGTTGAGAGTACCATTGTGAGGAAGAGTGAAGAGAGGAACTGCAACAACGATCCGACCGAGGGAGAGGGAAAATTGTGGGACCCAAACCTCTCTTTAGGGAGAAAAAATAAAATCTATGTACAAATGAGGCAGGTATGCCCCATCCTCGCATCATGAAACCAAAATGTGGGACTGTAACTAATGATATATGTTGATGTAAATAACTGTACCTCCATCAGGGGCAATTGATAATGGCAGATGATAGTTCTAGATAGTAAACAAGCTCTGAAGTGAGTCAAGGATGACTGTAATAATTGTTGATTACTCATAGGCATTGATGGCCTAACAAATTCAGAGGTCTTCAACTGGTATGGAACAACTACAATAGTCACATAGTAATACCCACTGTAACATGGGAGTTTTTTGAAATCGAATGTTATGGGGGTCAACAAAATCATAAGGCAATGATTATTCTCTCTCTGTCGTCCAAGACTCCTCATTGAAAAAGTAATGAGAGTCAAGATATTGTCGCCCTTCTGGAAACTGTGTTGATGTCGACAAAAAGGGAGACATGATGCCAAGAAGCAAATGGATTCTAGAAATCCACTGAGTAATAGATGATATCAGGTACTGATGGGTAACATGAATAGATTCAAGATATTTTGGGATTCAAGACTACCCTTGGTGGGGGAATTTTGAAGGATAACCAACAACAACGGTAAATATGGATCCAATGTCAGGGGGACAACTAGATATGGGGTTAAACTGTGGCATAGGATAACAAAGTGGGAAAATAAGAGATCATGGGTACATGGACTTGGGATACACGGGGTTTGTTAACAATGTCAATGGGAAAAATAGGTGGATTCCCCAACCAAGGGCGACATGGGTTTCTTTTCTAGGGAAAAGAATGCTATCAAGGATGACGAAGAAAACACTATGTATATGCTAGAAACAAAGTCTTTATACAATTACCAAAGAAATAATTAATAATTTGGGTTGAGTATACAAATATAGAAACGAGAGCCCCAGTGAAATATGGCTTGGCCTATTTAGGGTGCAAGTTTGTGAAAGAGAATTGGTGGAGAGTGGGGGAACCATGGGTGGGTTTCTGTATTAGGGAAATGGATGGAGGGAAATTTGCATATGGGCAAACTGATGGTGGATGTGATGGAGGGATAATGGGGGGGGGATTCAATAGAACCAAGTCTAGGATGATATGAACTGGGAGTCCATTGGGAAGGTTAGTAATATAATGAGAAGAAGTATGGGATTCATTCTTGAAAGTGAAATATACTATCGGGACTCCCATTCCTAGGGGGTGAAATCAACATGAGTGTTGAGTTGCAGGGGGGAGCTATGAATGGGATACCTCATTTGGGGGAGAGTGATACTGGATGAAATTATCAAATTGTGGCAGAGGTAAATATACTGCAGAGCCGAATGTAGGGATCCTAAAGGTAAATGTCACAGGGTGTGACTAGGATATGCAATTGATTTACAGAGGGAATAATTACATGCCAGTGCTGAACATATACCTAAAGGGGATGTGACTCTTTGTTGAACAAGTACTTGCACACATGAAAAACAAATACCCGATGTGAAAAATATCTGATGATAAAGAACATATAACAACTATTTGATAAAATTGAAAGTGAGCATGCGTACGTGAACGTGGCGTGAGAAAAATTCTCCTCCAGGTCCAAGTGCAGATGATAACCTGGGGAATTTGAATGTGTATATGGCGAGATCAATATCTCGTGGATGAGAATGGATCAGAAAACAGATGCTCTGGGATCCTGTAACAGAATGTGGAAGTTGGTAAAAAGTGCCTATATATGGATGGTGGGCCCACAATGCCACCTCATTTGTACCTGAAACTATTGTTGATATGGTGATCCTTTCCCACCAGGATCATGTCTGAGGTGCGATGGCCTGCTGGACATAAACCAAATGTAACGATACTCTGAATGGTACCTCATTCACTCAAGTATTGACGATGAAATATAAAGAATGTCAGTAATGCGAGCCTAAGTAGGGAGTGTCAGAGAGGACTTAGGCCAGGACGTGTGGAGTATTGCAGCTAATGTTTTGCAGAATTGAGGTAGAGCTGGGTAGTGATGAGTGTAATGGCCATATTATGAACATATGGAACATGAAAAATTGGTTCCTATCCTTTTCTTGCATGTGTTTGAGGACTCTGTAGTAGCAATGGACGTACTTGGTGGAGTGGCAAACAATGTTGTTGCATTAGGGAGATATATAAGATTGTGTAACTCAGGAAGAGTAGGACATATGTTAATGGGGTTTCCTTATATTTTGCATAGTGGGCAAGGAGGTTGATATCGGGGAGGGAGCAAAGCAATGGGCTCGTTATTCCTTCATCTTCCCCCACTAGTGGTAGTTCTTCTTCTAGTTGGGGGTGGGGGTGGTCTGGAAGGAGCCTATACTGGGATATTCATCAGTAATCCCTCTATATGAGGAGGGAGAGATGGTGTAGGAACCATGGAGGGTGGATGAACATACCAGACAAGGATGGAAAGAACCATGTTTGGAAAGGTGAGAATATAATCTACCTGGAATGCTTGGACTCTAGGTGGGGGGTAGAAAAAGGGAATTTGAGTAATGGATTGGGGGATTGTCTCCCAAACTGGGATTTTCCCTTGGAGGGGGGGGGAATCTGAGACAAGTGGTGCGATGGGGAATCCGAGACAATATGGGGAGGGGACTCTGTGAGAGGAGTAGTGTCTCTAATATATGTTCCATTAGAATATATGACACACACTTGTGTGAAAATAGAAGGGTGCAGGAGAGGTGGTGCTCCATGATATGCCCCCAACAAAGATGGGTCCTTGAATATTCCAGGGCCCATGTCGATGAGTGGAAACTCATATGATATAGTGCCAACAAAGGGGATAATTTTATCAATGTTCGCAGAATGATTAGTCTTGTAATGTGTAAGTTGGTCGATGGTGACGATTTTCCCATTGTGGGGGGACATCATCGTACAAAACATAGAAGAGGATACCGCCTTGATAGCATACATGTAGCTATGCCTAAACAATATATTGTAATCAAGTGGGGAGTTGATAACTTAAATTTAGATAGGGATGGTTTTTCCCCAAGTTCAATAGGGACATTTTGGAAGAGCCCTTCAGGGGACAATGGGCGATTGTCGTAAGCTCTTAGGGTGATGGCCGATGGTACTAGCTCAGGGGAGTTGAGTTTTTTCCATACTACTTTGGACATTATGCATGTGGATGCACCTTCATCGATGATACACCGATGAAATATGATGTTATGGATCTTAACTGGTATATGGAAAGATACCATGGTGGGGAGGCGTTGTTCCCCGTTATCTAGATCAAAGGTGATGAGTCGAGTATCAACTGGGTCGACTGCCCCCAAGGCAGAAAGCAAGGATTTCCACTGAGATGGATAGGTTTGGAGGACCTCCAATACATACATGGTTGTAGGAGACTATTCTAAGTCATTGAACAAATTGTAGTTATGGGCTGCCCTTGCATGAGGGTTATGTACATTCCACTGTAAAGGCATGTAGGGTATAAAAGGGTTGGGTTCATTGTTAGGGCGGGGAATAATCAATGGTTTTATGGCTGTAGCTAGAGCCTCTTTTGAGGTGGTTGGGGTAGAATTAGGAGGCATGCCATATTGATGACCATGTGTTTGCAAAAGAATCTCTTCTTCACTGGTAAGGAGGATATCATGATCAACCATATTTACAGGTTGATTGGGACCCAAGTTTTGATACTGCCCCATTTGTAGTGGGGTCGAGTTTATCTCTTGTTGGGTATTCATCACACCTTGGTGTGAAATAGGGTTTTTCAAAACAATCGGAGGTGGTGGTTGCAAATAATGTTGTGGGGCCTACTGAGGGGTAGGTGGTGCTGGAGGGATTTGCGTGTTCCTGGATTCTTTCATCCATTTGAAATCGGAAATTTGGGGGAAATGGTGAGTATAATGTCCATAATCACCACATAGAGCGCAAGGGAATTTAGTTCTGAGGTTATTGTTCTTCCCTTATCATGGTTGATTGTTATTGTTTCCCCCTTGGGGGTTTTGGTTTCCCCCAGCGGAACAATTTTGTTGGGGGTTATTTCCTCCTGTTCCCGGGTGGTTATTGTTTCAATTTTTTCCTTTATCCTTGGCATTATTCAACTGATGGGCTATATTTTGCTTTTTCAATTGTTCAAAAGTATGAACTTGTTGAATGGGAGAGGGTTGAATAAAGTTAACACAGACATGTGGTTTTCATGGTTGAGGAGCAACCAGCTGGGGAGGACCAGGAAATGGAAAATATGGATTTTTTTGTGGAGACAATCCATATAGAGTGTAAGAATTTGACACACTTCCACTACTGATAGGGATATGGGTGAGGGTTGAGGGTGAACTCATACTTGGTTGAGAGATCAGATGCATCATGGGGTACCGGTGGGGGTCCACCCAATGGTGGAGGGGTAGAAATAGGATATGACTATTGGTGAGTGGGAGGGGGGTAATAATATGTCCCTCCATATGGTTGTGGATATTGATGTGTACTATAAGTGGGTGACGGGTGGTCGTAAGGGTTGAGATGGGTCATAGAACCAATCAACCCATCTACAATGTGGGACATCCCAAGTTTGTCCTGGCCAAATGGTATGGGTTGGGGTGCATAAGGTAATACTATGTACAAGTAACCTAATTGAGCATAGATGAGGTCAAACTGTTGGGCCTTGTTGATGGCCTCTTCTTATTATTGAGTAAAATTGGATGCTACATCCTTGACAATAAGAGAGACGAGGAATTTGAGAAACCAATCGAGACATTGTTCTTTGGTGGTTTCAGTTTTACACAAACTATGTCGCCAACACCATTCATAGATGTGGTTAGATATATGGATAGCAATGGTTTGCTTGAACTCAAAGAGAAGTTCTAATCCAGTATCATGATGAACTGGTAGTTGGAAAAAGGACAAAAAGGCCTTGGCCAATGAATCAAAAGTCACATGGGACCCTAATTTTTTGTCCACATACCATTTGGTTGATGAACCAGTGGGGGTTATTTGAAATAAAATGAAGTGGATGGAATCATCCATGATGTTTTTTGAAGAGAACCATAAGTAGAAGGTCATAACATGGTTGGCAGGATATTCCCCTGGTTTTCCTTCAAACTTTGGAATATCTAAAAGAAGTTTTGTAGGCATATTGGTCTAAGTGTGGTCATGAAAAATGGGATCATTTGTGAGTTTGGTTAAATTAGGAATGTTGAGGGATGCCAATTATGGCATAGGGATATTTGGCAGAGCATTAGTTCTAGCCATTATGTGTGTAGGTAATGAACCTGTCCCTTGAGAGGGAGTTGGTGGGTTTGTATTTCTTCCTTGAGAAGAAGTTTGACCCCTGCCTCCTTGTGAACGAGAACTAATAGATGGATGACCTTGGGTATTGGACCCAAGAAAAGTGGAACCAAGTAAAAATGATCCCAAAACAATAGCACTCAATGGGGTGTGATATGGTTGAGCTGGTGAGTTGGCAATACTAGGGACTCCTAGAATAGGAGGGAGATTCTACGAGCGTCTAGAGCGACAGGGATTCTATGGTTCCCCTATGGCTCTGAATAACCAAGAGAATGTGTGAACATGGTGACATAGAGAAATAAATGAACAAGATATTTTGACCTTCAAAAAATAGTATAACTCACAATTTCATGTAATCAAATAAATCAATTGTAAATAAACAAGCATGTGGATAGGTGGATTTTGTCTGTGTTGGGGAAAAATAAAAAAAATGCTCGTGTCCTAAAAGACTTATCATCCTTCCTCTCAATTTAGCACTAGGCCTTCCAATAACACTCAATAGTGGGGTCTGAAGCCACTAAAAGAGTAACTAGTGAAGGTTGAAGTAATCCATTATAATGAGGGGTAGAGGGTGCATATCCTGAAAGAGATGGCGATATTTCCCAATAGCCACACAAAATATAATCAAGGTGTGATTGCAACCCACAACTGCCACCTGGGTAGATATCCTCAGTTTGGCCACTAAGTACCTTGGTCAAAGTGTGACATTTATATTTTTGGCCTTAGAAATGGGTCATGGGATGGATGCCCTCACAAGAGTTGAGTGACTCAAGGAGGGATGCACAAAAAAACCAGACCTCGACCTTCGACCCTTCACAGGTATCTCCCCGCCTTATGGTATAAGAACACTTGACTTGGAGGATTTGAAATATCTATATTCTCAACTTCTATTGTTTCAAAATGTGAGAACTTGATAACGAGTGGTTATTTGGATGCCTACCCCTGAGATCCTACCTAGACTAAAAATTTCTTTTGGCACCTCTTGTGGAGGAAGATTTAGTGAGTTTTTAGATTTTTTTTAGATGTGGTGGGCTGAGAGATTGGGGTCATGGACCAAACTCATTTGAATTAATTTGGTGTGGATAATTTTCAAACAAGTAGTCATATATTTTAGAATTCCTTTGAAGGAATCCTACTTCGACCTCCACTATTCTAATAAAACTTATGTGTGTGAGGAGTGGCTTTGTGTGCAAGAAAGTGAAAAAGTGTGCAAATATTTTAATAATTTAAGTGTGAGATTGCAACATGTGGACTTCCTATGGTCCTTACAAATCTTGTTACCTAACTTACTATGTTTCTTTGGTACAATCTTGTGGAATATTTAAATCCCTAAAGAACTAGCAATGTAGACATATGGGTCCTTAAAAATCCTTTAAGCTCGTTATAATGTTGTCTATACTAAGAAAGATTTTGAAACTATCCTAGAATTGTAGACATGTGGGCATGTATGGGCCCATTACTTGATCTTTAAAATTTCCTAGAGTGTGATCTAAACTAAGAAACATTTTTAGAAACTATCCTAATATTGCAAACATGTGGGCATGTATGGGCCCTTACAAATATTTTAAGATGATTTCCAAAACTAAGAGGAACCCTAGGGGGATTTTTCCTCTCCTAAATGATTTGTTTAAGGGAGATGAAATGTCCTCTTAACCACCTTTTCCGATTCCCGAGAATCACACTATGGTGCAGGGGAAGAGCATACTTGAGGGTTAAAATTGATTTCTAGTCCCAAATTATGTGTTTGTGTATGAAAAACAATAACTTCAACTCAAAAATTTTAAAATCCAAATGAGCCATCCATGTGGCAACAAAGAAAAAGAGAAGAATAGTGATTCATTTTATCCCTATGTGCTTATGTTAGCTAACCTTTCTTGTGATAAAGGACTCTAAGTGAAGTATAGTTTCCTTACAAAGTGCAGGAAAATAGAAATTTGAAGGCTAGGGGCCCTCAAACCATTCACAAAAACCCTTACAGTTTGAAAAAATGAGACTTACACGCGGGATATAATGTTGTGGATGATTTTTCAGTGAAAAAATCTCCAAATTTATAATAGTTGCAATTATGACTCCTACACAACATCTTAACATGACTCGAAAGAAAAAAATACACAATCATGACATACAATCTCGTGCAACTTTCCATAACAATTAAAACATAATGCAATCATGTTAAACATATCCAGTGACGAAGAAACAAACACACCAAAAACATCTAGTCACATAGAAACACAGATGCAAAAACATCATTTAAGAACAATAAACAATAGTGAATAATGGAAAAATTAAACACACTGAACAATAATTATTCCATCTTCCAACATAATTAACACAATTATTACAATCACTTATTCATATGGTTGTTTCTCTATTTCATGAGAAACCATGACAAGAATTTAGCTCATTGTTACTCTTTGACACAGATTTAACCATTGCAGATACCAATTGTTTAAATGTAGCTACACCATGATAACTAAAATGAATTTCGTGCTCTCACTAAGATAAAACATACACATGACCACCTTCGTACTGTGCATGTGACGATTCGAGCATGAAATCATAATCCATTACCGTTACTAGTAAAGTAGATTAACAAATACATTTAAACCTTGAATTATGAACAACATGCCAATTAATCTCAAGCAATTATCCATACTAGTTAAAAATGTAAATGAAACTAATAATTTCACCATAATAGTATATAATTGATTCTTATGCACAAAGTAAAACACATAGTAGTTAAAATCATACATTAACTCAAGAAAAAAGGTAAACAATTATCTTTTTAAAATAGTTGTGTAGCCAATTGCTTGGGAAGTAAATTCCACCCAAATGTAGAATTGTTTTTCCAAATATCAATAGAA
>SNQJ01S0028569.1:44750-56876 GCA_010110895.2 Picea sitchensis | reverse complement strand
TCCTCGAACCATCTTGCAGGTTTCCTTTTCAAATATTGTTTTTACCCCTGGATCATCCATTTTGCTTACAAAAATCAACTTTTTTGTCAATCCTAGGATGTGCATAATACGAGGTAGTGTTCTAATCCTTCCATCTATGAGCCCCAACTTGAATTTTCCTCGACCTATGATTCTGGTTGTAGAGTCATTACCTATAAAAACATTACCTCCATCATACCTTTCATATTCACAGAACCACTCCCTGTGGGGAGTTAGATGAAAGGATGCACCTGATTCAACCAACCATGCCTCATGATCTGCATGTGTGCTTGAAGAATCCAAGTACACATCCCCTCCTTCTTCCTTGGGGGTCTTTTCTTCTGTAGCAGGAGATTCTTCAGATACCATCTTTTCTCAACTTTGAATCTACACTGCTTCTTGTAGTGCCCTTCTTTTCCACATCTCCAACATACCTTTACAAACTTTGCGAGATATTTAGATCTACCCTTAGACTTAGATTTCCCACTTGAGAACTTAGATCTATTTCTTTCCTGGGAGCGTCCTCTTGCAAATAATGCGTCTATGCTTTATCCTTCCACATTCTTCCATCTCATCTCCTCCAACAACAAGGATGAGACCACTTCATCAAACTTCAAGGCAGTTGTATAACTACCTATGGCCACAACTAGACTATCCCACGAGTCTGGTAAAGAACACAGTAAACTGATACACTTATATTCATATGAAATTTTAATCTCAACATATACTAACTGACTTACCACAGTATTGAAGGCGTTCAAATGCTTTGCCAACGAGTCTCCATCTCTCATCCTCAGGTTATACAACTTCTTTCTCAGGAATAGTTTATTTACTAGGGACTTAGAGTGATACAACTTCCCCAACTCATCCCATAATTCCTTGGTTGTGGCTTCCTTTGACACATTTAGTAATACTAAATCTAAGAGACACAGTCAGATTGTACTCTTCATCTTCCGATCCAACTTTTTCTAGCCATCTGTTGAATTTCCTGTAAGTGCAGTACCTGGATATACTGCGATCCACTGATCTCTGTCCACCAATATATCTTCCATCTTGAGCTTCCACAACTCAAAACTTTTCCCATTAAACTTCTCGATCTCCATTTTCGAATTGCTTGCCATTTCTTTTCACCTGAAAAATCAATACCATAGATCTCCCACTGTAACAAGGCTTATCACAGTCTCGAGCCAAACCCTTGACCACAAAGGCGTCTCCCTGAAGCCAACAAAGCTATGATACTAAATGTAGATTTTAACCTTGTACAATATTTACTGCAAACATATTTTCAGTAAAAGAACAAAAAATATACAATGGCAAATACAAACATTACACAGAGATTTTTCCCTTGGAAACCAAAACCGGGAAAACCAACATATTCTATATTCATTCATTGTGATACATTGTTTACAATACAATATACATATAGGAGCCAATGACATCCAAAACCCTAATCCAATGACCTGGATTAGTAAACAACCCTAATTCCTTAACTGGAAATAGAAAACCATTGTAAAAAACCATGTGTCGAAAAACCGCCCAACAATGGACACAAAAATCGAGGCAACACAAAAATGAGGTAAAAATGTGACACATTTCCCGAGGAAACTATTTTTCTCGGGGGCACTGCCCATTGCACCCCTGCACACCTGACACAATGTAGACACGACTACTCATGCAAATAATATAACACATACCCGACATTAAAGGAGTATGACCTTTGGGAGTTTGTGGAAAAAGTAGTTACTCCATCGACAGATCCGACAACTTTGGAAAATCACGAGAAGGAGATAAAATCACAGAGGGTCATATTCAATTCAATGAAGGATCATCTATTCATCACTTATCCGAGAAGAAGAAGGCCAATGAGATGTTTGATGCCTTGGTAGGATTATTCTAGAGAACAAAGATGAATAAGAAGATGGTCTTAAAGAATAAGCTCAGATCGGTGCAAATGTCTAGATTTGACAATGTTACCATCTATCTCATGAGGATCACATAGGTGCGCGATCAACTCGTAGCCATATGGGAGAAAACAAAGGACACAAACCTCATGAATGTGACATTGAATGGTCTTCCCAAGTCTTGGGAACCATTATTTGTCAAGGGAGTCTGCTCTCAGTAAAATATCCGAGATTGGAAAAGTCTTTGGGATGATTTCATCTAAGAAGAGACTCGGGAAGAATATAAGGGCAACAAGTAGGGAAGTAGTGAGGAGAAATTGGCCCTTTTCAGTAAGACAAGGAAGGACAAAGGAAACATTTGTAGCAGGAAGGGCAACAACGATGGAGGATCATCACAGCCAAGGAAGAAGAAGGACTTGAGTAAAATCGAGTGCTTCTAATGTCATAAGAATGGACTATATGCATCTCAGTGTCCAGAGAATAATAAGGGTAAAGGAAATATGTAGACAACAACATCAACAAAGATGTAGCTTTATGAGTTTGCAACGAAGTTTGAGAAGGATTACTCACTGATTTCTTATCTTTCTACCATCACAACTACTAGGAGTGCATGGTTCTTGGACAATGGTGCATCTCATCATATGAAAAAAGCACATGAGCTATTTAGCATTGTGATGGAGAGGGACTCAAATGTTCATGTGCAACTTGGTGATGATGCCAATAATGCAATGAAGGGAGAGGGAACAATTACGTTCCAACTTGAGTAAGGAGGTTTGTTATATTCCCATGATGTGCATTACGTGCTAGGTTTGAAGAAGATATTTCTCTCAGTATCAACTATGGAGGACATAGCTTCTATCGTTACTTTTTAGATAGAGAAAGTACTCATACGTTTAGATAATGCTATCCCGGACAAAACAATGGTCGTTGGGGTTAGGAAAGAAACTTTTTACAGATTGCAAGGAATCCTGTTCAGGCTTTGGTACATGAATTTAGTTATAGGGGTATTGTTACAGGTCTTCCAAAATTTAGTATTAAGAAGTAGGGAGTGTGCAAAGAGTGTGCATTTGGAAAGAATGCCAAGGATAATTTTCAAAATAGCGAGAGTAGGTCCAAGGGGATTTTGAATCTTATCCATTTAGATGCGAGTGGACCAATTTTAGTAGCATCAATGCAAGGAACGTCATACTATGTGATGTTTATTGATTATTTTTCCAAGAAAACTTGGATCTTCTTTATGAAGACCAAGGATGAGGTCTTCAGTTGGTTTCAAGAGTTTAGAGGTTAGGTAGAGAACTATAAATGTAAGAAGATAAAGTTCTCGAGGTCGACAAATGGGGGAGAGTACACCTCCAATGACTTTAATGAGTTCTTGAGGTCGGAGAAGATAAAGTTCTTGAGGTTGGAAAATAGATTTATGTTACAGTAGACCAAGTTTTAGTCTCCGAGATATTGTCCATAAAAATCATTGCAAAATTCAGTAATGGCACACACAATTTGTTAAATTTCAACAACAAAATCCCACACAGAGAGTAATCAGTGAACGATGTTAATACAAAAAGTAATAAGTTGGACGAACTCATGGGATTTATGATTACCGTGAAAGGTCTCATAAAGTCAAAAAATCACATATTTGTCAAATAAAATCCTCAACGTGTCAAAAGAAAGATCTAAATCTTGTAAAACCAAATGCCAACAAAGTTTTGTTTTTTTACCTGGTCACAGATTCAAAAATACTTGGTGAATCAATGTGGTGGAAGCACCAATGAATGGTGAAATCATAACCTTAATGTGTTAATTCATACAAATTCAACTCATATTTAACAAACCCGTGAAGGCACTGATATGGAAAGTGTAGAAGGTTATCTCGGTTGTATTCAAAGTTAATGTGGTTGTGAGAAAATATTCCATTTTATCACACGAGATTGTTGTTACCAAGCTATGAGATTAGATCATATCGTTGGGATATAATCAACAGATTTTATTGCAAAAGGTTCTCACAAAGTTTGATTAACTCACATAAAGATATAGCAGTAATTTCTCGAGCAAATTTTTACTTGTATGCCAGTAGATTAATTGTGAATGCCACAATTTTAATGCACCAGATCGATGGTGTTCGAATCGTTCCACAAATTCTGTTATTATTTTAGGAATAATCAACCACTAGGGTGGAGTTTCCAACATTTCATCGCCAACATGGGAAATGCAGGGTCAATTCCGTCTGCTACCACTTTAACAACATGGACGACATGAGGTCGATTTCGTCTACTACCACTATAACCTCCAGGTGCATCCACGCAACTTGCAAGCATGGGGCACTGGTAAATCGTGGTGAGAATCGAACTTGAGACCTCCTTTACATATTTCCTTCCTCCAAAATCACATATTGAGCCATGCCAATAATTGCCCATTTTTTTTTATTTTTAGTCTGGTTATAGTTTAGTTTTAGTTATAGTTTAGTTTTACTTTAGTTTATTGTAGTGTTCATTTTATTTATAATTTAGTTTTTATTTCTTTAGTTTATTTTAACTTTAGGTTAATTTAGTTTTATATTAGATTTAATTTTGAATGTTTAGTTTTGTTGGTAGTTTAATTTTATTCTAAATTAGTTTTGTTTATTAGTTTATTTAATTCTTACTTCAATTATAGTTTATATTTTATTTTGATTATATTATTACTTTTAGATTTTAGTTTTAGTTTAATTTAATTTTAGTTAGTTTTAGTTTTAGGCTTAGTTACTATTAGTTTTTAGTTTATATTTTTAGGTTCTTAGTTTTGTTTTTTAATCGTAATAATTTAGATTAGAATTTAGTTTAATATATTTTTATTTTATTATTTAGAATTAGTTTTTATATTAGATTTTATTCCATTAGATTTCGTTAAGATCGTTTTTATTTTGAAATATTTTATGGTTTTGATTGCATGGCAGCATAAAATCATGAAGGCAAACAAACTCAAAGGGGCTATAAAAGAAGAATGAGCTTCAAAGAAAAAGGGGGGGGGATGAAAGAATAAATGGAAAAATGATGGTCTTAGGCAAGGAGAGACTTGTGGTATGACAATCTGTTTCTTGAAATCTTTTGTATTTTGAGTTTGAAATCAATTATAATACTGGTGCACTATTGTCAAGTTTTGTAAATTGATGGAAGACTCTCAAGTCTTTTGATTGTATTGAATATTTGATACTATTTCATGTTTTGAGTTCAATAAAATACTTTCCATTTGATAAATTCCATTCTCAATGAATATTAGTTTGTATACTGTGCATTGTTGTTAGTTATGCAAATTCATGTTTATTTAAAATCATTGATAACCCGTCTTTCATGATTAGTTTGAATTTGTCAATTAATATTTGGATATGAGTATGTGTATCAATAGTTTCTTATTAATTGTTTAATAGGTTCATTACTGGTATGCATTTTCTTTAATTGTTGTCTTTCTATGTGAACTATTTCCTTAGCTAGACAACTTTCTTATCTCATGTTCAATATCTTTTAATCCTCCATATTGAGTGTGAGTATACATATTTGATTTTTCCTTAGTAACCATTTACTAAGTTAATATTGACGTGTGTTTGTTTTAATCGTTATTAAGTTATATGAACTACTTCTATAGATCAATAACTTACTTTTATCTCATGCTCAAGTTTCTATTATTCTTCTTGCTCCTAACTGAGACATCATGAATTACTTCTATACCTCGGTTAGGATAGTTTAGGCTTAGAATAAAGATAGATTAATTCTTTTCTTTTATGCAATTAGAATTTAGCAAAGCTTCAATTTAAGTCTCCATTTACTGGAACAAAACCTTTAAATAAGTAACTAGATTAAGACGAACAAAGTTCGCTCACACAAAGAATATCCAATATAAATAGGATAGTACACATAAATCCATATAGGATAATAATAATATGAATAATGAATATGATATGAGATGATATTGCAATGAGAAATAAGGGCCTTATATACCCACATAGGGTGCCCTTTCATGAAGAGATGTGTCCTTTCATTAGGATGTCATAACTCTTCATTATTAATTATTAATTATTAGTTATTTATTATTATTATTTTATATTTATTTATGTTACATTGCCTTCTCCTTAAACATACTTTGTCCTCAAAGCATAAATACTGAAGGCTTCCCCTTAACTTTTGTTCTAGATCACACTATCTTCTCAATATATTTTGTACTTCTAGTTGTGATACTCGACGAAACAAGATGATATAATCTTTGAATTCCTAAACTGATGTGTTTAATCTTTTGGGGAGTGACCCATCCCAAATCTACCTTCATTGGAACTGCTTGATTATCGATTGTTTTGACAAGGCTTCTCATTTCAGGCTTCCATACAAGTTGTCAATTTTGTCTTTGTTCCTTTACAATGTCGTTGTTTAGTTGTCAGTAAAAAGAACATTGTTCATATTCCTCTTGACTTTGTTGTTGGTCGTAATGACTCTTGTGATTCAGATGACGATAAGGTACTCGAATCTCTTTTGAATCTTGTTTGTTGGATCTCTCTTCAACTCTTGATACTATTGGTAATTCAACTAGATTGGTGTTTATTCGCTTCTCCGAGGTCTGGATTTTTTTAACTGGAAGCTTCTTGATTTCATTAGGTTCAAGTATTGTTTGTTCACTGGTCATTGCTTCTTTACTGTAAAATTGTTCTAACCTTTCCTTTTGTGATTTCTTCTTGTTCTTCAACTTCTTGATTTGTGTGACAAAACTTTGATTATGGTTCTTTAGACGACAAATTTCTGCGTCTTTATCTACAATAATTTTGTCACACTCTTTTTGGATCTCAAGTATTGACTGTTGTTTATCCGAAAGTAGAATTTTGGATATCTGATCAAGATTTTTTGATGTAGATACTGAATCTGACTTCACTAAGACGTCATGTAATGTTATTTTTTCTTCTTGTAAGAAAACATTAAACCTTTTTCTGAAAGTTTAATATTAAGCTACCCAATGTCTCTAACCAAGTTGAATCGAGGATTATATCAACCTCTTTTTCATATATATTTGTAACCTCGAAATTCGATACGAGTTTACAATCTTCGAGTGTCAACGGTAAGTCCTTAATGTCATATTTATTTCCAAAAAGGTCTTTTGTTTCGATTACACTTGTCTTTGGAATTATTAATTGATTTGCCAAATCGATATTGATGTGATTTTTATTCTTATCTGGACAAATGTGGATGCTAATTTCTTTTTCTTGAATATTTCCTCTAAATATCAATAATCCGATGCATCTAGTTAGATGATTTTTACTAGAAAATATTCCTTTCTTAAAATCCATTTTTTAATTTGAATTGACCTTATAATTATTATAATATCCCTTTAATAATAATAAGACTTAATCTTCTTGACTTAATAGATATTTGCCTCTAATATTCCTTTATACTCTTTTAAGAAAATAATCCTTGATAATTCTTCTTTTTATATATATAGAGTTCAAAAAATTTGAATATTTTCTTATAATTTACCAAAAGTAATTTTATATTCACTTAATCTCTTCTTCGTTTTTCTCCTTGGTAATCAATGAAAAATAATTTAATATTACCTTCACACTTTCCAAAAGAACTCTTTTATTTATACTCTTTCCTTAACTCACTGAATTTGTGAACTTTTAAAACAACCTCTCCCCCTTTTTTTTAATTAAAACTTTTGACTTTTTTTAATATCCTCCTTTTCACCATATATTCTTCACTTCTTAAAATTAATATAACGTAGAATTTAATTTTTTTTTTCCTTTCTCTTTGTTTTATCAAAGGTCACGACTTTTTGTTAAACAATGACAATTTACCCTTTTACTTCTATGGCAATTGTATGGATTGGTATAACGAACAATGCACTTAAACTCGTACGAATAATGTTGTACGATGTACGAGCTAGTTGGTAATAATATTTTGTTTTTATTCTTTATAATAGGAAAACATATATTCTTTTCTTTTTTCCTTATATATATTCTTTATTTTTTTATCATATATATATATATATATACACACATTTTTTTTATTTTTTTTAACTTAACTTTTTATTTATTTATATGGCAACCAAACTTCTTGTTCAAAAAATTCTTGTACGTGAATTTCCACGATAGAGATATTTAATTCTTATGCTGAAGTAAGAGAGTTTGAATTTACCGAAAAAATTGTGGTAGTTTAAAACATTCTTTTACACTTTCTTTCTTTTCAATATTCTTGTCAATGCAAGGTGGAATGAATCTCTTTACTTATTTTTTTAAACTTTTTTTTTACTGATTTTGTAGTGAAAATTTTATACTTCAAATGGCCAAGGACCAGATTTTCGGAGAAACTCTTAAGAAGTATTGTATTTGCGGCCAACAACCAATAGATATGTTGCCAAAGGAAACATAATTTTAACCAAAGGTCAGTTGGCCAAAGGCCGAGATTAGACGTCTCTCTGACACCAAATGAGATGAACAAAGTTCACTCACACAAAGAATATCCAATATAAATATGATAGTACACAGAAATCCATATAGGATAATAATAATATGAATAATGAATATGATATGAGATGATATTACAATGAGAAATAATGGCCTTATATACCCACATAGGGTGCCCTTTCATGAAGAGATGCATCCTTTCATTAGGATGCCATAACTCTTCATTATTAATTATTACTTATTAATTAATTGTATTTGTTATTTATTATTATTATTATTTATTTATTTATGTTACATAGACCCATTATAACTAGTCGAAATCACCATCCCAAATAGAAAAGAGAGAGTGGACTATACGGATAATTTTTCTCCAGTCACCATGTATGCTTCTATTCAAGTTATTATTTCTGTTGCTTCAGTTATGTGGTGGAGGACACATCATATGGATGTGAAAATAACTTTCCTCAATGGGATCATTGAGGAGGAAGTATACATAGAAAAACCTCATGGATTTGAGGTACATGGGAGGGAGTTTCATGTGTCTAGCCTTAAGAAAACCTTGTATGGACTCAAACAAACACCTAGGGTGTGGTATTCCAGGATTGACAAATACTTGCAGAGTATGGGATTTACCAAGATTGAGGTGGATCTTAACTTGTACTTCATACTTGTTGGGGAAAATCCACTCATCTTGGTTATGTACATTGATGATTTGTTTCTCACAGGTGTAGAGGAGATTATTGTAGGGTGCAAAGAATATTTATCTATTGAGTTCGAGATGGAGGACATTGGCTTGATGCATTAATTCTTAGGGTTATAGGTCTGGTAGGATCAAGAGAGATATTTGTTGGGAAAGGGAAGTACACAATTGATATCTCGAGGAGATTTAGGATGGCGGACTATAGACTGACGGCTACAGATATGGTTACCAATCTGAATAAGGTGATCACTTTAGATTCAAATTTGGTGGATCCCAGGATATACATGAAGCTGATATGGTCCTTGATGTATTTGGTCAATACTGGGCCATATATTTATTTTTTTGTGAACACCTTAAGTCCGTTCATGGTGGATTCGAGGCAGGTGCATTAGATCATAGAAAAACATGTGCTTAGGTACTTGAGAGGTACAATGGAGTATGGATTGAGTTATCTTGGAGGATATGGCGTGGATTTGCAAGGATATATAGACTCAGATTGGGAAGGGAGTGTAGTAGACAAAAATAACACCTTGGGGTGCTGCTTCAACTTGGGATCAAGAATGATTACTTGGTTNTTTATTTTTTTGTGAACACCTTAAGTCCGTTCATGGTGGATTCGAGGCAGGTGCATTAGATCATAGAAAAACATGTGCTTAGGTACTTGAGAGGTACAATGGAGTATGGATTGAGTTATCTTGGAGGATATGGCGTGGATTTGTAAGGATATATAGACTCAGATTGGGAAGGGAGTGTAGTAGACAAAAATAACACCTTGGGGTGCTGCTTCAACTTGGGATCAAGAATGATTACTTGGTTCAACAGGAAGCAGACTTTTGTAGCACTCAGTTCAACAGAGGCAGAGTATATGGTAATGAGTATGGCTAAATGTGAAGACATTTGGCTTCACAAATTACTTATAGGTTTATTTGATCAGGAGTTGGAACCTACAATGATATACTACGATAATTAGAGTTGTATTGAACTCTTAGAGAATCCAATATTCCATGACAGGTCCAAGAATATTGAGATCATGTACCACTTTATCTGGGATAGGATCCATAAGGGAGTAGTGAAGCTTCAATATATTTCTATAGATGAGCAGGTTTCATATATTGTAACCTGACCCTTGGTTTAAGGGAATTTTTTGTTCTTCAGAGACAAACTAGGAGTGGTGTAGAATACCTTCCTCACTAAGAGGAAGTGTTTATGCATGGTAGCATTGGACATGTATTTTCGCACAGGTTTATGTGTATATATGTGTGGAAATCATCCAAATCCTTTTATCCTTGACTTTACTTTAATTAAAGGAATTATTAAAGTAAAGTGCTTGTATTAATTAGTTGAGTTATTTATTTAAATGCTAAAAGTAATTAACATTTAATATTATCCATTGATCTCAAGTGAGGTGAGAAGTAATCTCAACCATTAATCACTTTGGAGATTAGGGTTAGGTTATAGCTTTAAATTATAAAAGCAAGTCCGGGGTAAAGGAGAAGACACTTGATCCTTGTGTTGAGAGAGTTGACATAGAGAGGGCTGGATCACGAAGGACTGTGATTGAAGAAGATGTTGGATAGGTGGAGAAGGACTTCCATATAGATATTAGGTCAAGGAGAACAAAGAACATAGGTATCCTCAAGTGGGTTTCAGTAGTTATAAGCCATAGGGAATTGTTGAGCTATACATAGTTTTTCGTATAGTCTTTTTGTGTGTGTATGTGGGTCACAATGGAGACATGTGTGTACACGTGGGTGTTTAGAAGGAAATACATGTACACATTGAAAAGCATATAGATCTGGGTCGTATAGTAGATCATACTTTGCAAGGTTTGTCTGAAGTTGTATTTCTCTCAGTGGCCCATTATCCCTATTACAGGAGCCCTGATTTTAGCATAATAAAATAATTCTTAGTACAATTTTTCCCTATGGGGTTTTTCTATGGCTATCTACCAAAAATATTGGTGTTTATGTGTGCATGATTTGGTTTCTAGTTTTTCTTTTTCTATCTTTATTTGAGTTGAATATTCCAACAATGTATTTTTGTTTTCTGAGCTGCTAATCTGATTTGCAGTAAGGAAATCACTACATCACAAGATACCTAGGATTGGAGTAGGGGGATTTCAACATGCAACAACTGCTAGAGCAGGGAGTTATTCAATCAAGCACCTCACTTTGTGGGTCATCTATCATTGTAGTACCCAAGAAATATGGGACTTGGTGGATGTGTATCAACTATAAATATTTAAACAAGATTACACTCAAGAATTGGAACCCTCTACCCATGATCGATGATTTGTTAGATCAATTGCAACACACCAAGTACTTCACCATGTTGGATATGAAATCATGATACCTCCAAGTATGTTTCAAACAAGAAGACACCTGGAATACCACCTTCGAGACAAGGCAAGTTCTCTATGAATGGTTGGTCATGCCATTTGGATTATGCAATGTGGTAACTACATTTATGAGACTAATGAACAATGCATTATGCCTATATTTAGGTTCATTTGTTATAGTGTATTTGGATGATATATTGGTTTATATCTATACCTAGGAAGAGCACATTTCACATCTTATGTAGGTGATAGAGACTCTGAAAAAGCACTAGGTGCTAGCTAAACTCAAGAAATGTGAGTTTTCTCAACAATCATTGGTGTATTTAGGCTATGTGATCGGTGGAGGGGAAATCAAGATAGATCCCACAAAGATGGATGCCATCATGAAATGACCAGTTCCTACAAATGTCATTAAAGTTATGATTTTTGTTGGGGCAAAACAGAGCTTGCAAAATTTCATAGCTTCATTTTCAATAGTAGATGCACCACTCCACGCCATAACAACGAGTGGTAAGAGTTTCCAGTGGGGGAAGAACTAGTAGAAGGATTTCGATGAGATGAAAAGAAATATTAGTCAAGCACCAATTTTCACATTACCAAACTTGAAAAATCCTTTTGAAGTGGAGACATATGCAAGTGGGTATGCCATGAGAGTAGTTTTGATGCAAGGAGGAAGGCCTACATGTTATCATTTTGAAATATTTCATGGGGTAATTATCAACTACCCTACCTATGAAAGGAACTCTATGCCCTA
>SNQJ01S0028569.1:6143-24028 GCA_010110895.2 Picea sitchensis | reverse complement strand
ATTGTTCTTTTACAAAACTGTTTTCAAGCTACAACTTGATGGAGAGATTGTCCCAGAGTTTCTTCATCTACGACTGAAGGGATGCTTCCACACCCAATTTACCAGCTACAATAGGAAGGAGGCTACGACCCCCTAATTTATCAACTACCACTGAAAGGATGCTTCGACACCCTATTTACCAGCTACAACTGGAAGGAGGCTTCAACACCCTGTTTAGTCAACTACAATTAACAAGGAACCACCTACTCCCCTTGTTTACCAGCACCAACTGGTAGGAAGCTTGGATCCCCTGTTTAGTCATCTAACACTGAAAAGGAAGCATCTACTCCCCTTGCAGGATCCAACCCGCCCTTGCACCACCCAACCACCCTTAATTTCACAATGCAATTCAATCTCTTATGCTCTTCATTAAATTTGATTCATGCAGCCATTAACAAAAGTCCTATCAGATTTGACTTTTTGAACTTCGACTTGTTTTCCCTTGCTCCACCTTTCCTCCCTTTATGCATGTTATAACACTTTTACTGTACTCTGTTCAAGGTGTTCATAAACACACATAGATACTATCAAATCTTCAAGTCTTCTTAGAATCATTGAATGCTATACTTTCTACTTGTCTGTTGCAACCTCTGCTTCTATGGTCTTATGGTTATCTGCAATCAAACTTCATCTCTTTCTCTCTGGCTTATGCCATTTAATCTTCAATGAATCTTTTGTAGTCCAATAAAGGTCTTCTATATCAAATACTGGATTGCATAACTGCTGCTCTAACTTCTTCCGTTCTTGATCCTCAATAAGACATTGACAGGCCCATTAGAACCAACAGTTCTTCTTCTTGAACTCTGCTTCTGTTTTGATCTTCTTATCTGAACTACATAGACACCTTCTTCTCACCACTCTTTCTTGTTTATATATTCTTCCAACTGGTGTGAGCTTTGAAACATTGTGTCCCTTTGTTTGGACCATCACACCTCTTCATTTTAACATTTAACAATAATCACTATTATTATTCAAACATTAATGTTAAATCCAAATCTTTGCAAATACTGTAGAAACCAAGTTCCGTTGAGGCGCTTCCTTCAAACCATTTACATATGATTGACAATGCAAAACCACATGATTATCAACTTAAGAGCTGCTTCATCTTTCACCCTTTGTTTCTTTATTCCATACGACCTCAGGTGGTGACCAGACGCTAGCCCAAGCAAGTGCTTGATCACTTATCAAAATCAACGGTCACGTTTTAATTTCCCGATGAGATGGATGACTGTCGATACTTCGAGACTTCATCCCTCGCGACTTGCAGCGTCTTTAAAAATCTTCTGAATAAAATATGCATGTCCATAATCTTCAACAATTGAGAATACTCTTGAAGTGTTATTCATATCGAACGACTCATGTCCACTTCGGGACTTCGCCGTTCAGAATTCGGGACTTAGGGAATTTGCTGGTGGTGAAACTCCTGAAGTAAAAACTCCCGGAGTGACATAACTTGTTGACGTCACTTGTTGACGTGGCACTTCCTGAGTGGCTGCCACGTGTCACCTACATTCATGGCTTACGTATTATTAAAGTACCTATGGGACCTTGACACTTGTCATCAACTAATTACACCACGTGTCCTTGCTGATGTCACTATTGATGACGTGGGCTCTCAATGTGAGTAATATGTGTCTTATCCTCATGACTTCAGAACTTCGGCCTTCGGGACTTCGGGTAATTCGATTTCTCCACTTCGCTATTCTCCTGAAGTGAGATTCCACGAATTTTAATCATCGAGTAACTTTGACTTCATCTAATGGTCACTCTTTAACCCAAAAATGATTAACACGATCAAACGGTTGTCGAGAATTCGACTATTCGATATTTCAGGCCTTTGGCCTTGCTTATCCTATCCTTTTACTTTCCTCGATTTGACGGTGAGGATATCTTCCAAAGTGTTTCCTCATATCAGTTGGCTTACGTTTATTTCAGGACATTTGTGGCTTACTTTGTCCTTCCACTAAGCATGATCTGACGGTCCTGATATCTCCCGAAGTGGTCAGCGTCGAAGTTGACCACTGCTACCTTGGCACGCTTTGAACAGATCGGATGGTCCTCATTTACTTCGGGACTTCGTATTAGACGGTCTTTGTCTTTACTTATCCTATCCTTCCACTTAACTTGATCCAATGGTCGATGTGGATTGCAGAACCGTAACTTGCGAGTGGTTTAATTCGTTGCCCAAACTCCGCATTTGAGGTTGTGCGATTGTTGGTGAGTAAACTTTTGTTCTCCACAATCCATCTCTGTCATTGATCCGGTGCTTGCGTATCCAATTGTCCTGACTTGTCCTGTGGGGATTTCGATCCCGATCATGTTTTTACATTGTGCTTTCCCTTCTGAGCTTCATGTGCGTCATCTCTTCTGAGCTTCTGATCCTCAGTCACTAACCCTCCTGAGCCTTAATCTCTGCATGCTTTAATCTAAGCTTCATGTGTGTCATCTCTTCTCAACTTCTGATCTTCATTCGCTAACCCTCCTGAGCTTTTTAATCTCTCCATACTGTCATACTGCATATATTTATTTCACATGAGCTTTGCATACTATTATATTGTTTGACATCAATGACAACACATCAATCATTAATGACACTATGTCCAACAGTCGTATTCGTTGCATATACTTAACTTTTCTCTTCCATATTTTCTCTTTTTCCTTCAACATGATTTTCCCATTGATTGCAGATTTAATCATGCAATATATTTAGTCATTGCAAGAGCACATCGACCCCTCTCTTTTCCTCATTCTCTACGCATGGAATCAATGCCCAATCACATTGCAATTACATTTAATGACAGAGAATTGTCCTCTCTTTCTATGTACTCATTCCTTGATTGATGAATGCACATTAAATTACACAACTTTATTGATTGTTAACACAAGGAACTTGCTCTGCTCTCAACTTATTCAACACATTAACTTTTGTTTAATTGACTGTGCTTTAAAAATAGATCTTTCGTCAATTGCAGAAGTTCATATTCTTCTCAATTACTCTTTGATTCTTTTGCTTTACATTGAATCTCTCAGTCTACAGAGAGTACCTATCCTTCTTTTCCTGTTTTGATTTCAGATATGACTAAACATTTTTGATAAGCATTTTGTTTATAGCTTATTTTATAGAGTTGATATTTCTTTCCATTGCGTAAGCATTCCACTTATTTCCACTTTGTATTTTTGCATTTCCATTCTTTCCCATTCCTTTTCATTGTTTTCCATGCTTACTCATTATGACTGATGCACTTGATTGTGGAAATATCTTTATTTTAGATTGCATATATTGTTTGATTCTAGTTTGATTGATTGCTTTTAAATTCAGCTTGCCTCTTCCTATTAGTTTGAGTGGTTTTCTTTGTGTGTTTTAGGTTYGGTTCTTGCATTCACATTTCATTTGATTCACATAGTTTGAAATACGTTTTATTTTCTATTTGTTTGATTTCCTTTCGCTAGTTTGCTTCAATTTGGATTTCCCATAGTTTTCCTACACTTTACTTCATGTACTTAGTTTTTATTTCCTGTACTTTGGATTCCTTGCACTTTAACTTCACATAGCTTCAATCACCAATGGACAGATTAGAAGTCTAACTCATGAGATATGGATTTCTCGCATTGGAATTCTTCGTAAGGTGTTAGTTTCTATCGTGAATTTCATTTACGTTTGCTTGTTTCTTTTATTGCATTTAAGTGTGGATCTGCTATAGGAAATAATCATTGAAGGACAAAAAACTTAAGTAAGCTACTCACGATTAATCACACGAACATCACCCCGAGTGCATGAAAGACTGTGATCTAAGTCTTTACAACACTAAGTTATTCCTACGTCCAAGTGATGAATCCTTAGTGTTAATTTCCTGCAGTGTGGGTTTGAATATTGTTTTGTCGTCTTTAGATTATGCTAGACTAGGCTCTTATCCTGCATTTCTTGCGCCTTCACCTCAAGCTTACGAGTCCCGGTTGATAATTAAATGTTTGAATTAATAGTGCATATATTTATCCCAACAGAGCCTTCAAAAATTGTGATATCATCTACATAAATGAAATGCAAGATAACATTTGAATCCAAGGTTTTTATTCCTTTCAATTTCCCTCTTTTCCTTGCATATTTTATTAACATGCTTAAACCTTTAGCTACTGATAAAAATAAGAAGGGGGATAAAGAACATCTTTTTCCGAGGCCCCTTGATGCATTGAAAAATCCTAATGGAGATCCATTAATGAGAACATGAAAATATGTTGATGTTAGGCATCCCATAATCCTACCAACAATTTGCAAATCCATACCTATTTTTAATAACAACAACTTGAGATATAACCAATTCACCTTGTCATAAGATTTGGCTAGATCAATTTTCATCACAAATGTTAGAATTTCTCAGAACCTCAATTAAGTGAGATCCCTTCTAATCCATTTCAATACCATCATTAATCTGCCTATTGGAAACAAAGCTAAACTATTCATCAGAAATAACACCAAAGAAGATAAGTTTAAGCATCTTAGCAATGATATTTCAAATTATCTTATAAACAAGATTGCACAATGAATAGGTATAAATTATTTAAAAGTAGAGGAGTTTTGGCCTTTAAGGACAAGGGATATAAATTTTGAATTCAAGTCTACTCTTGCTTGGTTTGGCTCTACTTAAAATGCTGGATCAACAAAAAAAACTGATCTATTTTTTTCATTTATATGTTAATCCGTATATAATAAAATAAGAAATAGAAGAAAATAATCATTTGACTATTGGACAATTGGTTTAGATAGTTGGTTGTCATTGATTTCAACCTTTGGATAGTGATGTTGGAGATTGATTTCAATCCTTAGAGATTGATGTCAACCCCTGGAGAATTCTGGTAGCGAATTTCGGTAGCACAAAGGTATGAGTAAGGGACCCGAGTTTGTTTGAGGTATAAAGGCACGAAGATCAATAAATATGTAGGTAAGACTATCATGGATGGATAATACACGTCATGCCATTTTTGGTGATATGTGGTACATCACATAGTTCCTATCGGTTAGGTAGATATGGCCTTGAGAAGTTGGAGAACCCCTTAGAGTACTCTAGAGGCCCCTAGAAGGTCAACAAGAAGTCAAAAGCTTCTAGAAAGTCATAAAGAAGATTCCCTAGTCAAAGTGGTTGTAAAAGAAATGAATTAAATAATGAAGTGGTTGCAACAAGAAGGGTAAAAATGTTATGTGTTGACTAATTAAGGAAAGGTAGTTGCAACAAGAAAGTGGATTAGCCCTAGAATATGGAGAAAGGGGTAAAACAATTACAAGAAAACTTTTAGAGGAAGGCACTTGGAAAAGTATAAATAAGAGAGAAAGGGACTCCTATTTTCACCTACCTACCTATTGAAATTTATTGAATATCCATTTTGTGAAAGACTATTTGCAAGTATACATTGACAAATTTGAGAAAGCATAGGTTTGAGGCAACAGAGGTCTGAAGGAGAAAAAGTTTCAGAGTTGCAGAGAGTGAGACTATTCCAGGGTTTCTGAGGTTATATGCGAGCTGCAGAGTAGTTAGGGCATGAAAATATATAGGCCATAGTGGAGGAAAACACAAATACCCACGAGTTGTAGAAAGGGAAATCACAGATCCGTGAAAAGATTAGAAAAAGGGTTTAAAGAAATATTCATCCCAGGTTGCTGGGGCTGAGGTTGGTCTATTGGTTTTCTGGTCTAAGATTTGGATCATCAGGTCAGTTAAATAATGTAAAGATATGTCTATATGCTTCTAAGGTTATATCTTAGTGATGTTGTGGATCATGCTTGAGGCATGACTTTGTGAGATTTGGTATATGCTCTCTTGGAGGTATGGTATCTACTATAGTAAATGTTTTAAGGCAGATCTCTTGAAGAATATTGTTGATGCATGTCTGAGTGTTATTGGTATATCTTGTGGAACATTGTGAGAGGTATTTTTTAGTGATCTTGGTATATGTTTAATACATGCTTGATGCTACATAACACTGAGGTTTTTGGTACATTTTTTAAAGTGAGGGCTTATGGTATTTGGTTATGAACAATGTGATGTATTGCTAGAGAAATTTTGATGGTTATATTGGTATATATATTTGGTATATGGTTGAGATACATGTTGGGAAATATAGTTTATGATGTTGGTATATCTTGATGATTCATAGTTTATGTGTAGTTGACACATGATTGGTACATTGTTGAAGGAAATTGCTAGTAGTATTGTTGGCACTTGGTTTATGGATGATGTGGTATAGTACATAGAGTTGATGTGTGAGTAGTCTTGGTTGATTCACATTTTGGTGATATTGTGCATATGGTTGTGGTTTTGGTAATTATATCTGATTTGGTTGATGAGATTACAGTGACAAGTTTTGAGTATCAGTTTTACAATGACAGTCTGACAAAAGTAGAGACAATGACAGTGAAACTGGGTGAGATTATGGTAGTCCATGAGTTGCAATGAGGATAGACGCATACATTCGTGATTTGTAGTTAAGAAGGGCGTGGATACCCACACATTGTAGTATAAATAGGTCACGGATTTGAAGGAAAGTTTTGAAGAAGAATTGGATCAGTGACAATGACAAAGGTTGGTAGTGATAGTGACAGGTTTTACGGTGACAGTTTGATTCAGTGACATTGACAAATTGTCTACATTTGGTATTTATATTACAGGGTGGTTGGATGGGGCAATGAAAGGGGGTTGTATCCTCCTTCTGGTTGGTTCTAGAGAATCAAGGAGTTGGAGCTTCCTCTAGGTTGGAGCCTGAGAACTAGGTGGTTTTAGCCACCTGCTGGTTGTAGCTGGAGAACCCAAGGGGTTGTAGCTTCCTTATGGTTGGAGCCAGAGAATTAGGGAGTTGGAGCTTCCTTCAGGTTGGAGCATGAGAAACTAGGGGGTTGGAGCCTCCTTCCAATTGGAGTTGGAGAATTGAAAGTTGGTGCTTCCTTGAATGTAATTCTTTGACATATAAGAAACAAATTCTGTGGTTTTCTCCTGCATTGGGTTTCCACATAAATATTGTTGTACTGTGTATTGTGTGGATGTGTTTATTATTGTTTATTATGCATCGATGTATGTTAATGTTTATGATACAATAATATATTGATGATGAACTAATGAACATGGTTGAATAAGTTAAAGGAATATAAACTATGGTTAAAAGTGGTATAATTTATCATTACCAATTCACCCCCCACTGTCAGTAATCCAACAATTGGTATTAGAGTGAGTCCTTCAAGAAGCAGTTTAACCACTGGAAGGATATCGTGAATGAGATCGTGGAATACACTGAGAATAGAGTACCAATGTTTAATGGTCAGAGTGGTCTAGAGTATGAGCATTGGAACAAAAGGAGGAAAACATTTTTGCAAGCACAAGGATATGATATTTGGTATTCAGTTGTGACGTGATACAATGCTACAAAGAAACCAAAGATCATAGGCAGGAAAAAATTAAAGAAAAATAATTTTTTTTGCAAAGGATTTCATTTTGGAAGGACTATATGATTCAGTAAAGGACAAAGTGGGTAAATGTTCATCAACAAAAGAACTTTGGGACAAGCTACATGATATCTATTTTTATCCCATCACAAAATCAAAGATTTATAAAGAAGGTACATGTACAGAACATGAAGAAAGATGTTCATCATGTCAAACAAATTCAAAAGAAGAAGAGTGAGAAATCAACATATGTGAGTTATTTTGCTTTAATTGTAAAAAGTGTGGACATATTGAAATTAAATGCCTTGATTTGAAGATTGAAAGTGACAAGACAAAAAATCTGAATGAAATAGAAGACAATTCTGAGATTGAAAAGGGAAAGCATCATAAAGCATAATTCAGTCAAAGAGAAAGAAAAATTGAAGATGAAATAATCAATTTGAAGATCCAACTTGAAGAAGCAAAGAGAAAATAATAATTCATGAGGAATCATATGATGAAGAAGGAAGAAGAGGTAGAGAAGCTTGAATAAGAAGTTGTTATTTTAAGAGTAAAAGTTGTCAAGCTCAACAAAAATATTGAAGAAACATCCACATGATCAGTAAATATAGTTGAACGAAAATGTCACAGGTCATCGGAAGGGAAAAGTGAAGAGAAGCCTAAGAGTTATGAAAAAGTCATCAAAGGTTTTATAAAGAAGGAAGAGTGCAAACCCTTAAAGAAGAATATTCCAAAAGGGCAAAAGACTCAAGAAGAAGAGTACAAAATAAATGGACATCAAAGAAGACCTCCCGCATTTAGACAACCAAGAAGCTTCACTCATATTGAAGTCAATAGAAGAGAAGATCATGATCAACCAAAGCATGATTTTAGAAGGAATACAACGAAAAGAAGATCATCCACTCCCAGGTATGTAAACTTGTTTTATGGTCATTGTTTTTATTGTACTAAATTTGGACATAAGGTTGCATATTGCAAGGCTTATGGAAGAAATTTTCAAGAAAGAAATGCTTATGTGGGCCCACATAATATTGAATTTTACAAATGCCACAACTATGGTCATATAAATCAGAATTGTAAAATCATAACAGTGCCATCCATGAATAAAGAAACATATACCAGATATACTAAAATTTGGAAAAGAAAAGAACAAGAAGAAGAGCAAGTGAATAAAGACCAAATTTAAAAAATTACAAGAATTGCCATAGTACGAGAAAGACAAGGAAATCACACAAAAGAAGAACATGTTTCAAGAACCATATTGTCAGAATCCACAACAAAGAAAGATTATAATAAATAGAAGGTAAAAAAATAATAGGTCCCATAGATCACATGATTTGCAGTAGCACGAGAAATAAAAGAAGAGTAGGTGAATAAAGAATGGGCCTAAGAAATTGTACTTTAAGGAATTATAGTGCAAAATCAATCCATAGAAAGAAAGAAAGAAGTCAAATTCAATAAGGATGATGTATCCACAGATGAAGAGGAAGATGACTCTACATTAGAGCAAATATTTTTCTGAGCCATCAAGCTTGGAGACTCCCAGTAAATATGTATGTTGAACAGGGGGAGTCTAGACAACATCTCTACAGATCAAAGATTTATCTTTCGAGAAATTTGAAGTATGATGTTGCAGATGTTTGGTAGAGACAACTTCAGAGTGGTTCGATAGTAGACGTACATAATGACATATTGATCGATTGAGAAAGTAATGTTTCCAAATAGGTCTAAGTTGGTAGTTACACAAGATTTTTTTTATGGTTGTATTCATGCATATATATTTTTAGCACAGGTTGTTCTAGGCATGCAAAGTTTGGTACGAAGATAGATAAGATCAATGGAAAATATGGACATATATGGATTAGCAGGTTTCGATAGCTGTATGGCAATGTATGAGAGCATGGATTCAAATATTGGGTTCACACATTTGTTCAGAGAGTGGTTCAAAGATAAAGGAATATTATCATAATGGATGATAATGATACAATAATATTTGAATGCTTATTCTTGAATGATTATTATATATGTCAATTGATTACACAAGGAAGCACCAATGGAAAACAAATTCCAAAAATGAAGCAAGTACAAGAAGCCCTACAATTTTTCTACACGACATCTTATAGAGAAATGAAAGGGAGAGAAACATTAGCATGAAGACAAGTAGAAAGATCATTGAGAGAAGTTTCCAGACAAAGAGATAAGAACAAAGTTATGATTCCAGGAGGAGAGATGATAGAGATGATCATATATGGAGCATTGGTAGCCATGCCATTAGCATTGCATCATAGTGATACCATTTTTCAAAGGGGGAGAGATTAATCATATGTAGGGAGGGAGAGTATTCAGAGGCTTAGAAACAAAAAAGAAATATTAAAGGCATTTAGATAGGGGGAGAAGCCCAAAGGATAGTGTAGAAAGGAGGAGCAGTCCCAAGGAGAGTTCATTCAAGGGGGATCAACCCCAAAGGGAGATACCCTTTTCCATTGATGTCAAATGGGGAGATATAGAAAAATTGATGAGAAGAAATGATCACAAGTGAAGTATGAGCACGAGTATTGCTATGTCTAAGTGTTGCCATCAATGCCAAAGGGGGATATTGTTGGATTGTTGGTTTAGACAATTGGTTTTCATTGATTTCAACCTTTGGATAGTGATGTTGGAGATTGATGCCAACCCTTGGAGATTGATGTCAACCCTTGGAGAAGTCTGGTAGCGAATTTCGGTAGCACAAAGGTATGGGTAAGGGACCCAAGTTTGTTTGAGGTATAAAGGCATGAATATCAATAACTATGTAGGTAAGACTATAATGGATGAATATTACACGTCATGTCATTTTTAGTGATATGTGGTACATTACATAGTTCCTCACGGTTAGGGAGATATGGCCTTGAGAAGTTGGAGAACCCCTTAGAGAAATATAGAAGCCCCTAGAAGGTCAACAAGAAGTAAAAAATTTCTAGAAAGTCATAAAGAAGATTCCCTAGTCAAAGTGGTTGTAAAAGAAATGAATTAAATAATGAAGTGGTTGCAACAAGAAGAGTAAATGAGTTATGTGTTGACTAATTAAGGAAAGTTAGTTGCAACCAGAAAGTGGTTTAGCCCTAGAAGATGGAGAAAGGGGTAAAACAATTACAAGGAAACTTCTAGAGGAAGGAACTTGGCAAAGTATAAATAAGAGAGAAAGGGAGTCTTATTTGCACCTACCTACCTATTGAAATTTATTGAATATCATTTTGTGAAAGGTTATTTGCAGGTATACATTGACAAATCTGAGAAAGCGTAGGTATGAGGCAATGAAGGTCTGAAGGAGCGAAAGTTTTGGAGCTGCATAGAGTGAGACTGTTCCAGGGTTTCTAAGGTTATCCATGAGTTGCAGAGAAGTTAGGGAGCGAACATACGTGGGCCATAATGGAGAAAAGAGTGGATACCCATGAGTTGTAGAAAGGGAAAGAGTGGATCTATGAAAAGATCAAAAAAATGGTTTAAATAAATATTCATCCCATGTTGTTGAGGCTGAGGTTGGTCTGTTGGTCTATTGGTCTGAGATCTGGAGCATCAATTCAGTTACATAATTTAAAGGTATGTCGATATGATTATGAGGTTATATCTTAGTGATGTTGTGGATCATGCTTGAGGCATGAATTTGTGAAATTTGGTATATGCTCTCTTGGTGGTATGGTATCTACGGTAGTAAATGTTTTAAGGAAGATCTGTTGAAGAATATTGCGCGTGAATGTCTGAGTGTTATTGGTATACCTTGTGGCACATTGTGAGAGGTATTTGTTAGTGATCTTAGCTTATGGTTAATATATGCTTGATGCTACATAATAGTGAGGTTTTTGGTACATGGTTTAAAGTGAGGGATTATGGTATTTGGTTATGGACAATGTGATGTATTGCTAGAGAAATGTTGATGGTTATATTGTATATCTTTGGTATATGGTTGAGATACATGTTGGGTAAATGTTTGGACATATAGTTGATGATGTTGGTATATCTTGATGAGTCAAAGTTGATGTGTAGTTGACACATGATTGGTACATTGTTGAAGGCACTTGCTGGTAGTATTGTTGGCACTTGGTTTATGGATGATGTGGCATAGTACATCTAGTTGATATGTGAATAGTCTTGGTTGATGCACATCTTGGTGACATTGTGCATATGGTGGAATGGTTTTGGTAAGTAGATCCGATTTGTTTGATGAGATTACAATGACAAGTTTTGAGTATCAATTTTACAGTGTCAGTTTGACAAAAGAAAATATATTGACAATGAAACCGGGTGAGTTTGTGGTAGTCTGCGAGTTGCAGTGAGGATAGAAATGAACATCCACGAGTTGCAGTTAAGAAGGGAATGGATACCCATGTGTTGCAGTACAGACAGATCATAGATATGAAGGAAATTTTTGAAGAAGAATTGGATCAGTGACAGTGAAAAAGGTTGGAAGTGATAGTGACATTGACAGATTGTCTACATTTGGTATTTATATTACAGGGTGGTTGGAAGGGGCAAGGAAAGGGAGTTGTATCCTCCTTCTGGTTTGTTCTAGAGAATTAGGGAGTTGGAGCTTCCTCCAGGTTGGATCCTGAGAACTAGGTGGTTGTAGCCACCTTCCGGTTGTAGCTGGAGAACCCACACGGTTGTAGCTTCGTTGTAGTTGGAGCCATAGAAATAGGGAGTTGGAKATTCCTTCAGGTTGGATCTTGAGAAACTAGGGGGTTGGATCCTCCTTCCAATTGGAGCTGGAGAATTAGAATTTGATGCTTCCTTGAATGCAATTYGTTGACATATAAGAAATGCATTCTATGGTTTTCTCCCGCATTGGGTTTCCACATAAATATTGGTGTACTGTGTATTGTGTGGATGTGTTTATTATTGTTTATTATGCACCGATGTATGTTAATGTTTATGATACAATAATATATTGATGATAAATTGATGAACATGGTTGAACAAGTTAAAGGAATATAAACTGTGGTTGAAAGTGGTATAATTTCTCATTAATGATCCACCCTCCCTCTCAATAATCCAACAATGCTAGAATTTTCATCACAAATGTTAGAATTTCTCAGAACCTCAGTTAAGTGCGATCCCTCCTGAGCTATTCCAATAAAATCACGAATCCACCTATTGGAAACAAAGCTAAACTGTTCATTGGAAATAAGACCAAAGAAGATAAGCTTAAGCCTCTTAGCAACGGTATTTCAAATTATCTTATAAACAAGATTGCATAATGAATAGGTCTAAATTATTCAAAAGTAGAGGGGTTTTGGCCTTTAGGGACAAGGGATATAAATTTTGAATTCAAGTCTTGTTGTGTTAGATCTCCCTTCTACTTCTTCTTGGGTTGACCCAGGTTCAGAGTTGAACAAGTTTCCAATAAAACCCTCTAAAACTATCGGCCCTCCTGGTAAACCATAAGGCAACGCTGCACGAAGTGCACACAACAGAGTCTCACCCGATATTGCTCTATGGGTGACTGCAATGATCAAGTTATTTTAGTATAGGAATGAGTGGGGATCTGGGGATCTATTTTACCTTCTCCATGAATTACTATTGTTATTCATTCAAGTATTTCTAGGATTCATTCATGTTTAACCTCGTGCATGCATGGCAATACATATAGTTATTCATTGACTCATAAACTAAACATTAATATAAGGCAATTCATTCAAGAAGTATCACATAGAACACAAGTTTTACCATGGTTTACCCCCTCCTGGGCTATGTCCACAAATATTTGGCTTCTCTTCTCTTTTATTTAGTCTGCTGCAAAATCTAGCGATGCACACATTACATCTTCCATCATACAATCTTGAAGAGGTTCAGGATCCTCTGTGAGGCAGACTAGATCACACCAGGCTCCTCATCCTGTGACCTAACCCTAAAAAATCCAGCTTACTCGACTCTTCTACAAGCTTATTACAATCATAATAACCATCATCAATTCATCAATAATAACCGAACTCATATGAACCCTCAACCTAGACCTCCTAGGTTCTTATTTATACTATTTTACGGGCTTATAGTCATTACAATCCTTATTAAAAACCCTAACCCTAATATGGTTAGGCTTGAATACCTCCTCACATGTGTCTTTTCCTCTTGCATACTGCTTTTCCTTCCTTTTTCGGATGCTGCTTTCTTGCCAGCTATTGTGCGTTCTCGCAAAATTAGGTCTTTCCTTCCATAAATAGGTCTTTACTCAAAATAGGCATACGTCCAACAAGCCCCCAACACTGACATGTGGCTCGTCCCGAGCCACTCAGGTAGAGTGTGCTCCCTGAACAACCTCTTCCAAGCTATGGAAATTTCCTTGTAACTCTTCCCCTTTTGCTCTAGCTTGTGCAACTTTTTCTGTGAGCTCTTCCACCCTCTGTGTTTTCATATGCTCCCTGAGATATTCCGCGCTCTCAACATGGTCCTAAGACATTCTTGTATTTTCCTTCTCCAGTTTCACAATTATTTGTGCTACTTGATCTTGGAGAGGTTCTAACTGGGCTTGCCTGGCTTGCTTATTGTTCTAAACAATCTTCAGTTCAGCCTGCAAGGTCTTCATTTCCTGCGTGCCCTTCACTAACTCTGTAATTCTCATGGAATTTTAGTGTTGCTTCAACTCCTGGATTACAGTGATGATTACCTCCTCTTGTTGGTATAATTGTTGGACTTTATCATCCTCTTCCAACATCGTCCATAGTTGTGTGGTCCTGTCAAATAGTTGTGTGACCTTTTCAGCTTCTTTCTCCATCATCTCCACTTGTAGAGCTACCTGTTGTTCCCTTTCATCCAAAACTTTAGGAGGAGTAGTTGGGGTTAATTTTTATTTAAGCTCCTCGATATCCATCTTGAATTCCTCAAGCGTTTAGGTGATGATTTGGATCTATTCTTCCCCATTTCTCATGATTGCTTGCGTGCTGTCTGGAATTCTTGTAAATATTTCCTTCAACTTTTGCTCTAAATTATCTGTGCATTGTTTCTCTTCTTTTAGCTCTAGATTTATCTTCTCGACGACCAATTCTAGGGCATCCTTTCCATCCCTAGTCACCTGCAATTCCACCACCTTTGTCCTTGCTCGCGATTGCACTTCCTGTGCGACACTGACTTGCAGTTTGTACAATGCCTTTGTTGGTATTTTCGCCAATACCAACTGTACCTATGCCAGATATTTGAGTGGTGTCTGGACTATGGCCTTGTCCATCTACAACATCTTTGATATTATTTGAATGCTTGGACTTACTTGCGTTATGGTCTGGATAATGTCTTCTTCATTTGGCACTATCCTTTCCTCTGCTTCTGTCGCTGGGGGGATTGGTTCTGTTCCCCTTTCATGCCTTTGTGATGCTTGTATTTTCTCTAAGACATTCCTGATATTGTCCAAATCATTCTATATCCTTCCTC
Source organism: Picea sitchensis (assembly GCA_010110895.2). Taxonomy (NCBI): domain Eukaryota; kingdom Viridiplantae; phylum Streptophyta; class Pinopsida; order Pinales; family Pinaceae; genus Picea; species Picea sitchensis. Next base: position 9,165 of record SNQJ01S0028569.1, on the reverse strand, counting down.
TTTGGTGCTCAGGCTCTTCAAAATCCTCTGCTGCATGATCCTGTACTCTCTCTGCAACAAGATCGATATCATCCTCGGTGATTGTATACTCTGGTATTTTATTGTGGGCCTTGGCCTTCTTGTGCGACCCCTATGTATGTATAATTCGCCACTTGGGTGGCCTTGTTTATTGTGGAGTAATTTCTGAAGGGGTTTCCTGTGTCATTTTGTCCCCCCTTCCTTGTTCTTCATGCAACGGGGCAATGTCCTTCTTCCTTGACCATGCGTCCTTCTTTGGAGCACTGCCCTTCTTATGCGCTAGCTTCTGACTGGGCTTCCCCTACTTTGTTGGATTTTGGGGCGCATCGCTATCTCTTGTAGATGTCTTGGAGAACCCTGCTTCCACTTCCTTTCCCTTAGGCATGTCCTTGGTGATGACTGGGGTCTTCCATTCATCCTGCCATTCTTTCATTTCCATTTCTGCTTCGTCTGCATTGATGCTGAATCAAATTTGAAGCCATTCTTTCACTGGATTCTTGCGTGCTTGGATTCATATGTTATGCTGTGTAGCCCTAAATTTGGCTATTCCTTGATATTGTGCTACCACTTCCAGAGTTATCCTCCAGGTATTGACTATAATTTCCTGGATGTCACCGAGATACCAAGCAAAGGTGTCGACATTGCCACTTCTTTACTTGGGGTCCGAAGTACTTCCCATTGACGTGTACCATGCTGCATGACAACATCCTATTCTATCACAAAAGTATGAGTAAGATGGCTCCTTCCATCCGATTAAAGCCATCAAGATCATGAGCCAGGAGTAGTGGAACTTTGTTCCCAAATCCTGTGCATCCTTGTAGTCATCTAGGAATAAATTTAGAAAATATGGTACTCAACTGATCATGGTGCCATTTGCGCACTGTGTTGCTGCTGCGACAAACCCTGTAGGGGCCTCCTCCTTGGGACATTTCCTTAGCAATTTGCACGCCATTATTTTCGTGGCCATCCTCATGGATGCGTTGTTGATTCTCTTGATAATGATTCTGTGGGAGCCTCTTTTTGTCCCGTATGTATTCTTAATCTCTTTTGCAAGAGTGTTTTCTTTGGTTTTTTCATCCAGGTACTACGTGGGATTCTCACCCATTAATGACAGACCTGTGATGAAGGCAATGGGTTCTACGTCAATGGAAACATGTTCTTCTAACTGTAAGAATCCTTCATGGAGGACTTCCATCAACTACTTGACGCAGTTGTTCACCTCTTTCCCCCTACCAAAGTGGGGAATCTCTAGCAAATTCAAGATCTCTGTGTTTGCTATGCCTACCACCCATTGCTTTGGCTGCAACATTGGGTCTCCAAATGGTCCTATGCCTATGCTCTCCATGTACACCTGCTGCACAAATTTAGGGAATTTACTAGTGTCAGACACATCATGGTATGCATATCTCATCATTTCCACACACCACAGTAGAGTTGGCGTGGAATTCAACCCCTCTGGAATGCACGGTTGTCACACACCCACTACGACAACTAAGATTTTTTCTTTTTTCTTTTTGTCTTTTCTTCGAGGATCAGAATTCCCCGAATTTCTATGGGGCCTGGCGCAGACCCTCCCTTCCCTTATCCTCCCACATGTGATCGTTGGCTATGACCACAGGCCTTACCAGAAAGGTGCTTCCGGCTTTCGCGATTTGGGGAATCACGATGCAAACGTTCCCCTGTTCTCTGTCTTTCGAAGTGCCGAAAGCCGAAAGGGTCTAACAGATCGTCGACTTGATCAATGGCTTGGATTAAATCTTGGCACTCTACCTTTCAGGGTTTCGCATACCGGGATTTCGCATACTGGGATTTCGCAATGTGCGAAGAGGAGGGGTTCATACCCTTTGGTTTCTCGGGTGCCGAAACGTCGAAATCCTTTCACACTACACCGCTTCGGGGTTTCACATACCAGAATTTCACGTACCGGGATTTTACGATGTGCGAAGACGAGGGGTTCATACCCTTTGGTTTCCCGGGTGTTGAAATGCCAAAATCCTTTCACACTACACCGCTTCGGGGTTTCACATATCGGGATTTCATGATGTGCGAAGACGAGGGGTTCATACCCTTTGGTTTCCCGGGTGCCGAAACACCGAAATCCTTTCACACTACACTGCTTCAGGGTTTCACATATCGGGATTTCGCGTATCGGGATTTCGCGATGTGTGAAGACGAGGGGTTCATACCCTTTCGTTTCCCGGGTGCCGAAACACTGAAATCCTTTCACACTACACCACTTCGGGGTTTCACATATCGAGATTTCACGTATCGGGATTTTGCGATGTGTGAAGACGAGGGGTTCATACCCTTTGGTTTCCCGGGTGCCGAAACGCCGAAATCCTTTCACACTATACCGCTTCGGGGTTTCACATACTAGGTTTTGACGTACCGAGATTTTGCGATGTGCGAAGATGAGGGGTTCATACTCTTTGGTTTACCGGGTGCCGAAACGCTGAAATCCTTTCACACTACATCGCTTCGGGTTTCACATACCGGAATTTCATGTACCAGTATTTCGCGATGTGCGAAGACGAGGGGTCTCACACCTGGGTTTCCCGGGAGCCGAAACTCCGAATCCCATTTACACTAAGCTCTTTTCGGGGTTTCGCATGTCGCGATTTCGCGATGTGCAAAAATGAGGGGTCTCGCACCTGGGTTTCCCGAGAGCCAAAACTCTGAAGCCCATTTACACTAAGCTCCTTTCGGGGTTTCGCATGTCAAAATTTCGCGATGTGCGAAGACGAGGGGTCTCGCACCTGGGTTTCCCAAGAGCCGAAACTCCGAAGCCCATTTACTTCGTGACAGGGGCAAGGTAAACTCGCGGATTTACTACAATGGTGGTCTTTTTCAAGGGACTCACTCCGACTTTGGAATGCGAGGGAACTTTCCCAAAAAAGGTGCCTTCGGGAGGATAAACCAGGGCATAGCATGAATCAAGTTAGATGGGTCAATTCTCAGGGGGACAGACTTGTATCTTGAACTTATACACTCTATACATTAACTG
>SNQJ01S0028568.1:102004-112190 GCA_010110895.2 Picea sitchensis | reverse complement strand
TATCTACAACATAATGTAAACTGAACTAAAGCTCATACCAAAATTTGCTTGAAAAGAATGAAAAAGGAGAAGTGTACTAGCTTGGCAAAGGGGGCCCTCCAATGCTTCACTTGTACACCTAAGTCGTCTCAGCTAAAAAGGAAATTCCAGCAGCATTCACATAATCATATCATATACATCATCAAGAACAAAACACAAAACTAATCTCAAGACTGCAAATTCAAAGTTTTCTTCGTTAACATAAGGGTCCTCATACTAGTCCATGTCTTGGAGTATTTATACAAGAGTTTTGAAACTGATAATGCTAAGAAACCTCCTAAAGATAATGATCAGATCCATAAAATATGCTAGGAAGGTCGAATACCCCCTTCAGATCCATAAAATATGAACAAATCCCAAGAAAATCTAAAACTGTCCATGATTTTATGCTAAAACATGGTATTTTCTGCTGAAGTGGCTCTGTTTGACCAACGTTGACCGGACACTTGGAAAGCTTAGATCTCAAAGATGATAGGTATTCATACATCCTTGTACATCAAGGATCATGACCCATGTCTCATATTTCTCCCAGTTGTCCTGCAAGTACACGAACCTAGGAGCAATTACGAGATTTAGTCAAATCCTGTAATTTCTGATAAATTTTTAATTTTAATGCCAAAATTTCGAAAACTCAATTCTTAAGCTAAGGAATGATAAATTTACCTTGCATAAGATATTTTATGGAAAATATGGAATAATATGAAGGAAAAATGGATGGTTTTGGAGGCAAAAGTATAGTTTATTGAGTGGAAGGAAGCATAAAAATGTACTCAACAACCTTTATGTATGACAAAATGACTTTCAGTTTAATGAATGCAGGAGAAACTTTCCAATGAGCTATGGACATTGCCTTCATAGGTGAAAGAGATAAATTTGTTTTTATTTATCTTGATGTTCTAACTTTTTTTTCTAAATCTGATGCAGAACATCTAGTACACCATAAGCAAACTTTCAAAAAATGTCGCAAATTTGGTTTGTCTCTGAATCCCAAGAAATCTCATTTTTCAATGCAAGAAGGTAAACTCTTGGGCCATATAGTGTCTAGGTATGGAATTAAAATCGACTCGAAAAATATTGAAGCAATAGATACTATTAATATTCCCAGGAATAGGAAAGAAATTTAGTCATTTTTAGGGAAAATAATTTTTTTGAGAAGATTCATTCTGAATTTTGCTGAAATTGCAAAATTGATTACAGATATGCTTAAGAAGGACAATGAGGTAAAGTGGAAAAATGAGGCTACGGCGTCATTTGAACGAATTAAGAAGGTCATAGGTGAAGCACCAGTACTAGCAAGTCCTGATTATTTGAAAGAATGTTTTATTTTTCCATTTGCTTCTGAGCATACTATTGCAGTCGTATTGTTACAGAAGAATGATGAGGGTTTTGAGCAGCTCATTGCGTTCTTTAGTAAAAGTCTCGGAGATGTTGAGCTCAAATATGGTATATGGAAAAACAAGCTTACACAATGGTGAAAGCCCTCAAAGCTTTCAGAACTTATGTGTTGCATTCAAAGATCATTGCTTATGTACCTACCAGTTCTGTTAAGGATATATTGGTTCAACCCGACAACGATGGAAGGAGAGGTAGATGGTTAGCTAAAATTCAGGAGTTCGACCTGGAAGTTAAACCAAATAAACTTATTAAAGGTCAGGGCTTGGCTGAATTGTTGTCTGAATCAAATGTGAATGCACTCGGAATAAATCATCTGCAAGAAAACGAAGGATTTTTAGAGATAGACAAACTCGATGTTACTATGCCCACAACTAAAATTCTAGAAAAAATCTCTTCTTCAGTTTGGTACCACGACATTGTTTCTTATTTACTGACCCTCTAGTGCCCTAGTGACCTAAATCCATCTAAATCTAGGACATTGAAGTTACACGTTGTAAAATATTGTATTGTAGATGGTCAATTATATTGGAAATATCCCCTGGGTTTCTTACTGATTTTTTAGTAGAACCCAAAACAAAAAAAGTTATAAACAAATTCCACAAAGGAGTGTGTGAAGGACAGCACGCTTGAAGAGAAACAACTTATAAAATATTAAGAGTCGGATATTACTGGCCAAAATTATTCACTGATGTAAACACTAAAGTCAGAACTCATAATCCTTGTCAGTTGTTTATAAGCAAGCAGAAAATTCCAGCATTACCTTTAGTTCCGGTTAAAACTGAAGCTCCATTTCAGCAGTGGGGTCTTGATTTTATTGGAGAAATCCATCCACACTCGAGTGCTCAACATAAATTGATTCTGACTGCTACAGACTATTTTACTAAATGGCTGGAAGCTATTCCTATGCAAAACGCAACAGACGTAGTAGTGATCATTTTTTTGGAGGAGAATATTCTATCAAGATTTGGTTGTCCTCAAAAAATAGTTATTGATAATGCTCGGACCTTCAAATCCATGGCCATGATAATCTTTTGCCAAAAGTATAATCTTGTGTTAGGACACTCCACGACCTACTATGCACAGGGCAATGGATTTGTTGAGTCATCTAACAGAAGCCTGAACACTATAATTAAGAAAGTATTGACCGAAAATAAGAAAGCATGGCATGTACATTTAAAATATGCTTTATGGGATAACAGGATAGGCACAAAATGGTCAATCGGAATGTCTCCATTTCAGATGGTATATCATATTGACATCATTTTACCCATAAATCTAGCACTGCCAGTAATGAAACTCTGGCAAGACTCAAAAGAAGAACCAAATGATATTACGAGGAGGATAAATCAACTGATTGAAGTTCAACAAAATAGGGCCAAAGTAGATGACAAACTACAGAAGTATCAAGATAATATGAAAGCCTTATTTGACCAAAAAGATAAATATAGGGAATTTCTCCCTGGTGACTTGGTTCTAAAATGGTAAGCCAGAAAAGAGGATGTTGTGAAACATGGTAAGTTTGATCAGATCTGGTGTGGACCATACAAAATTACATCCTCTAGGGGAAAGAATGCATTTTTATTAGAAAATATCGACGAAAAGATTCTTAACGCCCCTATCAATGGGTGGTACCTCAAGAATTTCATGCAGTAATACGTTTTCAAACTCTCATTGTACATACTAGTTTTTTTTCATGTTTCGTTTATAGTTACTTTTTCTTTATATATATATATATATATATATATATAATACATAAATATCAAAATATGCAATAAGTAGGTTTCTAATCTACAAGAGTTCCTGAAAGCTATCATGTTTATCTTATTGCAGGATACTTGCTAATAACCAAGAGACTTGAGATATCAAAAAAATGTGACACGCATAGGTACTCACATTAAATGTCTCTCGAAACAGGTAATAAACTGATAGTCTGCTTGGCTGGAAGTATAAACAACTTCTGAGGTATGAATTTATGTATTAAAGACTTAAGTTAAAAATTTCAAGGAGTTGTTAATGAGTAAGATAGTAATCTTAGGTTTACTAATATCATCACTAAAACTTTAATCAAAGAGATGAAAATAAACTTTTAATTATCAAAAAATTTCTCTAGACGAAGTAAGTAAGTAAAATAAATAAATATATATATATATATATATATGAAAAATAAGCGATAAAAAGAATCTAAGGAAAAGTTTCAAGAGTTGAGTAAGAAGATCGTTTAATATTGATTGTACTTGCAACAGAACATATGAAACCTCTTTCTTTTCCCTTGTTCATGTCCATCTATCTCTTCACAGGTTTCTTGATATCATCTCATGAGCTTCATATAGGAGAAAGGTATCACTTTGACTTTGGAAACTCATAAACAAACCTTCAAAACGAGAATAGGTAAATGTTTTATAATTCCTCTGACTTTAGCTAAGCCGGAAGTATGTCTAGGTTAATCCTAACTCTCTTAGTCATTCTAACAGGATTAAACTGATTAGTTTTGCTCAAGGAAAGTCCCTGAAAAATATAATAAGAACTCCCCTTGAGAACTTCTCTGAGGGCACACATGTTTGAAGGTCAGAAGAGGATTAGTCCAGAGCAATTAAAGTGAGTTGACAGACCTCTGTTGTTAAATTATAAACAGTTATTTTCCTGGGTATATTGCATACCGATTGATTTCCCCCACTTCATGTTTTGAAACAAGACAGATGGTGAAAGGAAATTCATAAAATGATTACTCCCATCTAGTCAAGAGAGATGATGAGAGTAAATTCCCTAAATGATTTCCCTCATCTCAACATTTAAATGTTAAATTACTAATTGAAGTGGTGAAAGGAAATTCAATGTGGGAAATATGATAACTTCACTGAGGTACTGAACAGGCTCGCTGGTAGTGAATCAATGTTTGCATATCTGATAGGTTGTTATACATGAATTACAAGATGCTATGTTAACTATTTCTCTTTTCAGCTAGATCTACATTCTAAGATAATGGGACTCCCTAACTTAAAATATTGGAATTACTTCACCTTGATGTGAACAAAATCAAATAAATCCTGGTAGAATGATTAAGGTTGTTTTGATTATCTTATACAAATCTAAGGTCAGTTTTAGGAAAGGAAAACTATTATAAGCCTAACTTGAGATCACCGAATGATTTAGTTTTGAGAGTTTTCAAAGTTAAGGATGAAATCTTAAAATCCTCTTTTGTGCTTTCTCCAGAATGTGTTTCACAGAACTGCAATAATGACTCCATTTACCCAATAAACGCACTCAGTCTACATGTTCTTCTCATCCCACAAGGAAAAGAATTCCCTAGATGGAGCCTATGTTGAAACATATATATTTTCCTAAACCTTAGACTAAAATAAATTTCATTTTTGTTTAAATAAAAGTACAAAAATGCACTTGGATAACCACCGTCAAATGAAGCCTTTTGATTAATCCATTGGTCTAAAAAAAAATTTATATATTGAAGATGCCCTTTGTTTAAAAAAATCAAAACACTAAGACAATTTCAAAAGTATCAGGTATTGAGGTTCAGTGATATAAGCAATTTAACATATAATGAACTCTGAAATCCCGATACGCGAAGTTGCGAAAGTTAATTTAAAAATTAAACCGAGTTAATTAAAACGATTAAGAATGTTTGACGGTAACTAAAACTTATCATAATTTCACATTTTGGAAATCCCGCCTCAAATGACAGCTTAAAATACCGATATGCAAAGTCATGAAATCCTCTTTTAATTGTGATTAATTAAAAAGGGTTAAACATACTCAATATAACTAATTTCAATCAGTCTCACTTTTGGGAACCGAGGATTTATTATGCATCACGCCCAAAAAAACCCGAAGAATGAAGTCCCAAAAACATTAAGTTGTTAAACATGTTTAATCTAACCTCTAACTAAAAATTAACGATATAAATTGGTTTTTATCACTTTCGTGTTTCAAGATTCTTCAATGATATTACATCCAAAACTCCCGGTCTCGAATATTCGATATTGGGCAACTTTTATTTTGGATCGACGGAAATAGTTTATAGCGTAAGGCATGTATCTCGAGTTGTACTCTCCTCATTAAAACAAATAAATTCATCGTTCGTAGAACCATGCTTGAATTAAGGCAGGCTGAGAGTGAATAAAAGTTTTTATTTCAAATTTCATTCTTGCTTTCAGCAAAGTAGTAAGTTTCACTCAAGAAAATCTTACACCTCTCCTCTATAACATGTTTTCACTTTTTATCATAGGCATCATGGCACCTAGGAAAACGTTGAAGAAGAATGATGAGGTCGGTGAAGGCTCAAATCCGAACTCAGACGTTCTGTCTGATACCACCCCACATGTTGTAGATTCAATCAGGTCCTGGATGCAGATTTTCGAAATCCTGGAGCGTGAAGTCATAAATTTCCCAAATGATTTTGGAGATGAAAATAATGATAAGCCCGGAACTAAACTCAAATTTATAGAAGAGGATGAACTTCATAAAATAGCTACACGGCTGAAGCTCATGCCATACAATGACATGACAAACTAGGCTCTGGAGAACACCGATGTGCAAACCAAGAGAATCATAAATCATCAAAAGGTTGTCGTCGGCTCTTTCGGGCTAGAACACATTTAAGTAATGTACAAGCTATCCCATGTTTCTAAGAATATTTATAATGCCGCATTTGTAGAATATTTTCAATGAAAGGAATGTGCAGAATTTGACCAAACCTATCCAGATATAATTAAAACATGGTGGGGAATTCCATCGAAATTCAGAGATGATTCTCATGGTGTTTATGCCACCGCATTGTTAAATGAATATATGGCCTATATAGATACGATGTTATGTAGACTATTCGGAAGGAAAATCCCTACTCATTTCTCGGTGGAATGGGTGTCAATTATAAACGAGGTAGCTGAGGGTTTCACTTTCAATTGGGCTAAGATTCTATCAGATAACCTAACCAAGTAAATTATTGAGTACCAAATGGAAAAGTCAAAAGGCCAACCTACGTCTTTTTATATGTCTACGTATGTCATGGATTCCATCTGTTATATGACTCCATTTCCATTAATGAATTGGAGTTGGAACCCAACCTGTGTAGAACCCATCCATTTCTATCACTCTAAACTATGGGAAGAAAAAGTAAAAGATTTGTTTTATGAAATCTGTCACTATGTAGTGATCCATGTTCATCAAATATTGTATGGTTATCCACCCCCTTGGATTTCAGAGCAAATCATGGGAAACCTTAAAATAGTTGCAGATTGGTTTATTGAAGAGAATTTCTCTTATATCAGAGTCTTCGAATGTTCAATTCCCCTTCATGCTCTCCCAAAGTTTCTTCCTGACAGACTAGTGTGTAGAGAACTGGCTTACCAAATAATAACGGGAGGCATCGGAAAAGAGTTAAAAGAAGTTCAAAAGAAATTCCGACCATCTTTTCCTCTACAGATTGGAAGGTTTTCACTGCTAAATTTTGGCCATTCCAAGGTAGAACCTGCAGCATTAGAGGATGTTAAATTGGTGGACGTTAAGCTCAGAAGGCATGATCCATATCAAATTGTGGGAAATCATCTAGTTCAATGCAATATGAAAACATATGAGCATGAAGACTCCCCCTGTGATGACATATTCAGAGGAATCATAGCTTATGAGGAGGTACTAGACACGGTCCAAGTGTTACCCCTTGACCTACAGGCCATCTTTTTCGCTTTCCAAAAGCACAGACGAAGTGGGTTTCCCAAGATACTACAGGGAGAATCGATAATCCCTCCTCTAGAACAAGAAAGTATACCTCCAGGTTTCGAACCAAAGTCCTTTGGTAAACAAACTACTAAGGAAACCCCAAAGAATCTCGAAGTGTTTTCACAAGGATTAGAAACTTCGTAGGAAGAACCCACAGGGTCTGAAACAAAGTTTAAATCCGAGACCCCTCTAAAATAGAATTAAATGATATTTCCTTTATCGTCAACTACTCCTATTGATACCCTCAAAACAACAGAAGGAACGCAATTCACAGAGTTAGGTGGTCCTATTACAACATTGACTCCTTTACAGTCAAGTTTTGGGACTCCCAGTCTTGAAGTTATATACGTAAGTGATCTTACCCCAATCTCTATTGAAGAGTTACCTACCTCTGACTTATTTTTCAATAAGAAGAAGAAAGTTGTGGTGAAACAATAAATGCACCTGAAAGAAGGTACAATGGTCAAAAAGCACAGGGTATTATTAGATGGGAAAAATTTGGAAGATGAAGATTTTTCCACAGAGGTTTCAGGCTCTTTGGGAGATTTGCAACGTCCAACTTATTCTTTTTTGATAATCTGAAAGTAAGGCTGAAGCAGAGAAATCAGATGATAAGTCAGCTGCAAGATCAAATAAGGAATACAAAAAATAATAGCAAAAGTGAAGTCAGCAAAGGACTCGAAAAGGTAGAGACAAAGACAGACAAGAGATTCAACAACTTAAATATGAGATTGAAGAGATACATAGAACTGCTCAAGCAATTCAAGGGAAGGTCATCCAACAAGAAGAATTAGTAAGGCAACTGCACGCTAAATAAAGTTCCATTGAAAACAAGGTTGTAAATATAACAGTGTTTCAAGCTCAGGCACTAGAAGTGCAACAGAAACTGGAAACAACACTACAAAGTTTGTTTTCTGAGGTAGGAATCATCCAAGATAATTTTCAGGAGATAGGTCAATCATTAGATAAAATTGTTTTCAGAGAAAAAGAGGCTACTGCAGCCCGAGTCACTTTCCAAAAAGAAGTCGTGTCATCTTCTAAGGAAGAAATATCTGTAACTCCCAAAACTCTTAGATTGACTGTTGAAGAGAAAATCAGAGGACACATAATATTAAAGACATGGGAGGCCAATATAGTCAAGAGTAAAATATTGGCCAAATAAATAAAGGAGGATTGTGAAGAGGCTTTTGATCTGCTAGATAAAAAATCACTAGGCATTGGAAAGGACAATTGTTCTGGACTACTAGGACAGATCAATGTTAAAAAACATCAACTTGACATCAAAGAAAGCTTCAATGAAGCGCAGTTTAAAATTTCACAGTTGAAACAGGTTGACGTCACTCAAATGGATAGATGGCTAGTGAAGCCAAATTCATAGTTGCAGGCAATAAATTTTGAAGATATAAGGATTGAAGACAGGTTGCCGAAATTACAGAGAAAGTTGTATCTTTTTTAGGAAAAGGATGTGACAGAGCCTTCAAGAAGATTAGTACAGTTTATAAGCAGGTGCGTCGAGTGTCTCGAGCCAGGTGAAGCTAGTACTTCAAAGAAATAATGAAGTAACACATGCAAGCCCATTCTGCCAGTATGAGAGAGAGGTAGAAAGGTAACCAAGTGAAACGGTTCAAGTCTTTATTTTGTAACCATTAATATCTAGGAGTAAGGAAAATTCCAACCGTCTAGGGTTGGTAACCTTTGTATAAATATAATTTCAAAAGACTAAAAGAGGGAATTTTTCTTGGCCGATGGAAATGAAGAAATATCTCCTTTTCGAGAATTAAGACAAATTGCAAACCAAAGACTCCATATTTCGTCAATCCTGAGTTTTGTGTTCTTCTTCTCTTTCATATTCCGTCATCTTTATTCATATGTCTTTGATGAATGCTTAATCACAACTTAGTACAACATCTACTGTGGTTATATGTTTATTTGGTTATCTGATTGCTTACAGATTTTCCTTTGTGTTTTCTATTAGCAAACACAAGACCTGAGAGTTAGTTAGATTGCCACATTTTGTGCTTCATTAAAGGTTTCACATCCATTCTTCTTCTTCTGTATCAGAGTGAGATTCTTCTTTGTTTGATGCCTCACTTTGTTTTAACAGCTTTATGTTTTTCTTTCATCACATTCACTATTTTCAAATTTGACTCAAACACGGAAAACAACCTCTAAATTGTTATACCACTAATTCAATTTCAGGAATTTTTCTCATATAAATTGAAAATAGAAAAAGCAAACATAAAAACAACAGATCTTTTAACTTCCTTTTCTCCATGATTGTACTAATTGTAAGACAACCTAATATAGAACCCAGTCTCACAGATCAAACCAACATCGCTTTTGTTGGAGCATAACCCTAACTTACATTGGTTTATACCTAGATTAGACTCCTAGATCTTGGTTAATACATTCCATCACACTTTATTTCACCTAATTTGGCCACATAGAGAAGAAGGGCACCTCATCCCTAGATTTTAGGGAAAACTACTATTTTTAGATCAAGACTCAACTCCCAGTTCTTGATTTTCTTGATGTATTCTTGATTTATTCTTGATTTATTCCAACTCCCCATGCAAAAACTCATCCATTGTTGGGGAATGTGCACCTCCTCTTTGAGTGAGAGATTTATTCCTTAATTAATGGTTTTTTCCGTTACTATTATTAGTAACTACTATTTTGGGTCAGTTAAGTGAGTTGGAACTGCTTCTCTTGTCAGTTAAGTGAGCTTAAGTGAGCTAATGCACATCACTTGACTCTTGTGGGAATTAATGAGTGTGTTACATGTTCATTTAGTGTTCTAGGTCGAACTATGTGGTCTCCCTTATTGCAAGATACCAGATATATAAAATATGCAGAACAGGAACGAAATGCTAGAAATAACAGAATAACAGTAAAATATCCAGCATAATCTTCACAATACACAGAAATGATATACGGAATAGCAACAGAAATAGCACTAGAACAGAAATAGCACTTGATTCAGATAGCAATGTTCACAGGCCTCTTCGAGGGGGCAACCTCC
>SNQJ01S0028568.1:60859-81954 GCA_010110895.2 Picea sitchensis | reverse complement strand
CCCCCCTCTCAGTAATCCAACAATATCAACCATGCACTAGCTGATATGGTGCCTAAGGAAGTATGGGAAATAAGTAAGAACTCTATCTATTCAAACTTCTTGCAAAACTAATCCATTTGAGTCTTTGTTGACTCGGCTACCTCTAACTATGTTTCTTTCCCACCCTTATTCATTTGTGTACATTTCCTTGCATAATCCCCAAACATGTGACACGCAAAGCACTTGACTTTTCTCATGTCCTTCTTCTTGCCGATTTGAGAGGTAGACTCTCCACTGACAATCTTCTTGAACTTTCCCTTCTTTTCCTGACCATAAAGAGAAAGGTTCTCATCATCATTCTTGTGTCGACGTCCATTCAAATCTTCATCTCAAAGTTCCTCATGAACGAACTCATCCCACAACCTTGACCAATCCAGAAGCTTCTCTCATGCCATGATTCCTTTGATGAAGAATTTCCACTCCTTCCTAAAGACCTTGAGTGTTGTCCTCACCAACTATGAATCATCCATTTATTGAAACCTGAAGGAATATAGTTGGAAACTTCATCCAACCTATCCTCGAATCGCAATATAGTTTCCATCTCCAATATATGATCTCATAACCCTCTACTAAATTTGCCTCTATATTGTCCTGTACAACCATGTAGGTTCCTTTCACCACTAGAACCCACGTATGTATGTGATTATCACATGTATATACACTATTATCTCCACAGATGCATATGTACATGTATGGAAATGATGTATGGACACTTATGTATGACACACCCCTTTCATGTTTCTTCAATTAGTTGAAAACCACCTGCAACTGCCTCTGCTCTCTCTTTTGCTTGACCTGTTTGATATCTAAATGGAAGTCCCTCTCCACCTATCCAAGGTATTGAATCAAACTCCTTCGTGATCCAACCCTCTCTGCATCAACACTTGGATGAAATATCTTCACCCAACCAGTGAGATATCCTCACTCATGTGTAACCAAAAGTCCTTTTCTTCTACACTATCCAAACTAGAAAATTTCCTTCTTTACTAGGTCTGACCTTGGCATCTCACCAAAAGTCTCAACCTTGATCTGTCACCAAAGTCTCTATGTCGACTTCCTCAACACACATGTCTTCCTTCTTCACCCTAGCCTTTCTTTTATAATCATGATTTGTAATCTAAACATAATCTCCAAAGTGAATGACGGTTGAGATTACTTATCACACCCACTTGATATTTACATGCTAATTACCTTTAGAACTTTCCTTAAATCAATTAACTAATTACATAATTAATTAATAATCACTTTCCTTTAATAATTTCTTTAAATAAGGTAAAGTCTCAATATTAGAAGGCTCTCAATGACTTTCACATGCTAGACACATGTCAATGCAGAAGTACATGTATGATGCTACCACTAACATCGACACTCACTCTTACCGAGGAAGTTACTTCCCCCAAATGGATGTGGATCTGTCTTCACTACTAAATCTACTACCATGGTTTCTCTCCAATCCACCTAATTGGTTTCTCCCTCTAACGAATAATTTATCCCTTCCATCTTTCTCTGACCCCTCTTTGAAGACTCCTCTTTGATCATGCTCCTAGAATTCTTCTGCTCTTGAGCATCCTACATGGCCATATTGTACTATGAATCCTTCTCGACAAACTTGGAAAGTTTCTCCTTCCCACATGAACGTGAAGGATGACTCCCTCTGAGCCGCTCCACCTTCGTAGCTGCCTATTCCATGTCCTCTTCAACTTTTTTCTAGCCATTTCTCACATAGGATGGCCCTTTAGCCTATACAATTTTCTCTCTCTAACTCCTAGAATAATTGTTGTGTCTAAGATAGATCCTTTAGGCTTGATCAATGCATTTCCATCCTAGAACACTACATCAAATCCCTTTTTTTCAATCACTGAGATTGAGAGCACACTCCTGTTGATTTCTTGAACCCATAGCACATTCATCACTCTCAATGTACCTCCTAACTCCAACTGGAATGGCATTGTTCCAAATCCTTTTACTTCATGCTTGGTCCCCATACCAAGGTCCACATTCATCTCTAAGTCAGACTTCGTGAATCTCTCAAACACCTCTCGTGATTCTGTCATATGACACATGGATCCACTATATATCAACCATGTACTAGTTGATATGGTTCCCAAGGAAGTTTGGGAAACAAGTAAGAACTATGTCTGTTCAAAATTCTTGCAAAACTTATCGATTTGATTCTTTTCCGACGCAACTACCTCTGGTTGTGTTTCGTTCCCACCCTTCTTTCTATGTGGACATTGCCCTAAATAATTCCCAAAATTGTGACATGCAAAGCACTTAACTTTGCTCATTTCCTTCTTATTTTCAACTTGAGAGGTAGACTCTCCACTAGCAATATTCTTGAACTTTCCATTCTTTTCCTAATTGGAAAGAGCACAGTTCTCATCATCATTCTTGTGCTGACCTCCATTCAGATATTCATCTCGAAGTTCCTCCTAAATGAATTCATCCCACAACCTTGACCAATCCAGAAGATTCTCTTGTGCCATGATTCCTTTGATGAAATATGCCCACCCCTTCTTGAATCCCTTGAGTGTTGTCCTCACCAACTATGAATCATCCATTTCTTCCCCAATTGTATCCAATTCATCTTGAAATTGTCGGATCTGGGTGAGATAACTTGTCACCATATCATCTTGTCATCTTTGTGACCCTAAGCTTCTCTCTCAGCACCATTTTTTGATTCCCATTCTTTCTCTGAAATAAACTCTTCATAGCCTCCCACATGTATGTGGCAGTCTTCTTTCCTGTTAAATGATGGATCAAGTGATCCTTCACTCCATATAGAATTATGCACCTGGATTTCTCATCCTTCTAATTATGGATGACCAAATCTATCGCATATGTTGGTGGAGTTATCTGAGTATTAGAAAATTCTCAGATCCCATTCTCCATCAACACCAACATGATTCTCTCCTTCCAAGTACTGTAGTTGGAAACCCCATCCAACCTATCCTCGAATCACAATCCAATTTCCATCTCCAAGATCTGAACTAATAACCCTTTCATGAAACTGCCTCTGTATTGTCATGTACATCCCTATATGCACATGTCACCACTGCATCCTTCATATGTACCTAAGTGTCACCATTACAAGCTGTGTATTTACATGACTATCACAACTGAAACTCGCATATGTACACGCATGTTCTTTCTGTGACCTACATACACCTTCGTACACTTGCAAAAACCCTTGTTCTTCCTTGTAATATTGTTTCCCTAAAAATTTTCCTTCGATTTTCACCTTATGGTTGTCAATCTAATAAGATCAAGTGCAAAACTTGATATAGGATTCCTCTCAGAGCATGTTCTTTGATACCATGTTGATTTTCACTAAAAACTCTCGGTATCCTCTCATACCATGTTGAATTTCCCCTACCTAACACCTAGCAGTTAATTCCAAATAAATCACTTATTGAATTAAAGCACAGTTGAGTAATCAACTAAACATGCAACAAAAGAATAAAATAGGAAACCAAAATATCATGCACAAGCCACCAATATTTTTGGGTATAAACCCCTACAAAATTAGGGCTCCCATAATAGGGATAATGGCCCACTAAGATAATATACAATGCAGAAAAACCTGGAAATTCATGTGCTATTATATGACCCTATACCAACACACTTCCCGAGGTGTACGTGCCTTTCCTTCAGCAAAACCGCATACATACATGATTGTCTCCCTGAAACTCATGTATGTATGGAAATATTGTATGGACACTTACATAAGATGCACCCCTTTCTTGTGGCTCCAATCAGCTGAAACCCACATACGACCACCTCTTCTCTCTCTTCTTATTGACATGTTTGATCTCTAGATGGAATTCCTTCTCCACCTATACAAGATATTGAATCACAGTTCTTCGTGATCCAACCCTCTTTGCATCAACACTTGGATGAAATATCTTCACCTAATCAGTGAGATATCCTCACTCATGTGTAAGAAAAATTATGTCTTTTCTTCTACACTCTCCACACTAGAAAAAGTCCTTATTTGCTAGGTATGACCTTGGCATCTCACCAAAGTCTCTATGTCAACTCCCTCAACACACATGTCTTCCTCCTTCACCCTAGACTTACTTTTATAATCATGAGTTATAATCTAAAACTAATCTCCAAATTAATTGACAATTGATATTACTTCTCACACCCACTTGATATTTACATGCTAATTACTTTTAGCACTTTCCTTAAATAACTCAATTAACTAATTCATAATTAATTAATAAAATTACTTTACTTTAATAATTCCTTTAACTAAAGTAAAGTCTCTCACTTATAAGGCTCTCGATGACTTCCACATGCTAGATACATGTCAATGCAGAAGTACCTATCTGACTGTACCACTAACATCAATAAAAATAAAAAGACACAACACCTCCATGGTGGGAGTAAGGACTAAATACCAGAAGGTGGAGGGAGCCTTCTCCCAAGAGGGAGAAGGTTTGATAAGAATTCCCTAGTGGAGTCACCAAATTGTATAAAATCAACATATTCATGGTACCACCTGTAGGAGGGAAGGGATAGAAAATCATCTAAATGCACAAACTACTAAAATGGGGAAAGAGGAGAGTGGAGTCACCTCTCAATTTTAGGTTAAACTGAGAAAACCTAGGGTAAAGAAAAAGAGGGTGAAAATATTTTAGAAACCTAATAGGTTAATTAGATCCTTAAGACCTTGGTAATGATAACCTAGGTCTATAGGTTATTAGGGTAATTCAATTAGGTTTTGGATAATGTTTTCCCAACAAATTAAATGATGAAGTAGAGCCAAATAACTAGGGCTAGTTAACTGACAATTCCTTTAATGATATAGAAACCCTAAATTTACTAGAAATGAATTAGAAGAAAGTAGTTAAATCACTCATAATTCATTATTGTATATGATGAATCTCCCTAGGATGAAATAGATATTTGTGACTATCCTTCAAAGGTGATATGTGTCTCACAATAACTTGCATAGTTAGCTCCAAATTCTTACAAGAGAATACTTTGTGTGTGTGTAACAAATAGGCGCTAGACCTACTACTGTAAAGAAAAATCAGTGAAATATGAAAAGCATAGAGACTTGGTACCCTCATAAAGGATGATACCTCCCTTTCCTTAGCTATGATGTAATGAACCAAATGCTTAAAATATCATAACAAAATAGAAGTACACGTCATGTTTAGAATGTGAGCATCAAACACAATTCCAAGATAGATAATTTATACAATAACTCCTTAAAGAATGGAAAAACCTCCTCCACATAACCAAATTACACTCATACATCACAATTCACATCCCTACAATAATAAATACATGATCTCTATATATACTTATTCACAACTACACATGAGGCCCCTTTACTAATAGGATGACCCTTATTAAATATATATTTACATATTACATGTACATTTAGCCCCATATATGCCCCCCCTCCATGTTGGGGTCATATCATATACATTTAACCCTATATATTCCTCCTTTGCTTCATAACATAGTACCCTCCTTCAAAAATATTTGTCTTCAAAGCTTTGCAATTAAATACTTCACATGTGATGAAACCAAGTATTGTGATTTACTTATGTTCTTGCTTTTTTCTTTCATTTGATGACAATCCATCCATCCAAAATCAATTATTTTTGGTCGTAATCCTTCGTGGCTAGTTGTTGCATAATTTTATTTCCCTTGATTCCATATATTGTTGTTGAAGCTTCTCCAATTTGTAGTGGTTGTTGGTCTCTGATAATAGCTTGTTGAAGAGTGGTTTTGTGATTCTTTGTTCCATAAATATTGACAAGTATTCCATATTATTCCTTGATAATGTTGATATCAACCTTCTTGTCTTCCTTGAAATCTTTCTTGTTAATGAGGGTGTTGATATGGTTTCACATTTGATGTTTTTTCTTCACTTTGGACACCCATTTCATCTATATTCTTTTTAGAGACAATGGAATCATCGGTCATATTTGCTTGGTCTTTTCACTACAAGGAAAAGACCTTTTAGCGGAGGTTATATCAGAGGTTTCTAGTGCTACAAAATTGGAAAAAATGGTCAAAATAACCTCTGCTACAACATTTGTTATCGATAGTGGATGTTTTTGTGCATACTATAACGGAAGTTGATTATAACTAAAAAAATATGGGTGGCTCGAGGTGTTATCTCCTCAAATAAATCAATTGATATTTTTCATTTTAGGTGATAGGGAGTCTTTTAAAAAGGTACTTTTAAAATTTTTAAAGGTTCATTTTTCCAAGCTTTACCCATGTAATAAAGTTTAAATAAAACTTCGTTTAGTTTTTGTTTGATCTAATTCAAATCTCAGGTTTCAATGGCTTAGGCGAACATATCTATTGTTCATTAGCCACCGAAAGCCTTATCTTTCGGAAGCTTAAATAAAGGAATCCAGGGCCATTTTAGCCACCAAAATCATTGAAGTGGGGAAAGACCTAGCATGTCCTATCACACATTTCAATCGACAGGTTCGACATTTCCATGATTGCACAAGCCGCCGAAAGGACTGGAGAAAGAACCGTTCACGACCAGAAGCTAATCCCTTTGTGATATAACTGAATCTCTACAGATCGATATATCATTAAGCCATGTGTTTATGTACTCTCCATTTATTTCAGTTATTCGCCATGACTCCTACAAATCATCAACCGTTTCTCCGCACTCCTTTCAATTAGTTCCACGTTCAAAATCTCACCTCAGTTATCTCAATCTTATCACAGCCGAGCCGATTTTCGCTAAGTCTACATAATGTAACTCTTCCTGAAATCTGCTCCTTCGATCACAGGTGTGTGAAAACATCGTGGAAAATGAAGAAAGGAACATCAAACCTAAGGATGGAGCTCAATGATATTGGTTACCTAGAATCACAATCGGAGGTATTTCAAATGCTCAAGGATGCAGGGTGTTACAATTTTTGCAAAAAATTACAGAGTTTTCATCAACAGGTGGCAGAGGCCTTCGCCCTCAATTTCGATGGAAAGAAAGCAATCATCGGTCAGGATGAATTCGAGATAGATGAAGCCCTCATAGCTGAAGTGACAGAGCTTCCCACGACTGGAGAGAAATGGTTTAAAATGACTGTTATTAAAAATTATGAATTCAGGACCTATTTAAAACCAGAACACAGGGGTTTTAAATGGAAGAAAGATATTCTTGTATCTTTCCTTGAAGAGAAATGGCAGTAGTTATTGAAAACTATAATGGTTTATATAACCTGTGAAGGGCGATACAACAGAGTGATGATTTACCATTTTAAACTTATAAACCATTTGACTGGTAGAAACCCACTCAATCTTCTCTATTTCCTCCACCGAAGCTTATCCAAGATGGCTCATCAAGTCAAGGCCAAACCTAGTCAAGTTGCAGGTAGATTATCTCACCATAGTTTAATCAAACTGTTGGTTTGTGAGCTGTTGCAAAGAAAAGGTAAAGAGTGGAATTACTTCTTATTCTAGAATGATTTCCATACTGAGGTTCAGCTAGAGGGAAAAAAGAGTCCTCATTCCAAGAAATCCTCCACTTGTAGAAGTGGAAAGAGGAGGAGGAGAGCTATCTCTCCAACCCATTCAATCAACCCTCTCCTTCCTCTAAGCTGGGCAAAACTAAGAAGAAATTGAATTTCAACAGTGAAGAAGAAGAGGCTAAATAATTCCCAGTGACCAAAAACATTCTCAATTCCTTACACAGACTCAGAGAATGAAGAGCAGCAATTTAAAACAGGGCATGAGGATTCAGTTACCACAGGGCATGACAATTCTGTTTTTGTGGATATATACACAACAAGTTATGAGAACCTTCCATCACCTACACCCCCAGAAGAACAAGAACCACAAATTGTAGATGCCTCATCTAGAAAACGAGTGAAGCAAAATAAATCAAAATAAATCAAGAAGCTTAAGAAGAAGCTAAACGAGCAAGAAGTGTTAGAAAGGGTAATAAAAACTAGGTATGAAACTCTATCAAAAAACTTTGCACAAAGCAAATTAGCTTTGGAAAGATTAGCCCATGAAAGCATAAAGGAAAAGAAAAAGAAAAACAAGATTGTAAAGGACTGCAACAGCTTATGGAGAGTAGCTCAGGGTTTGAAGAAATAGGTCAGGGCTTTGAGGAAAAAAGCAATGTCTTCAAAACACTAGTCTCATGCTTCTCTTGAGACCCTTGCAGAGGTGGCAGTTCAGTGCAATGGACCAAAGGCAACCAGTAACACTGCAAATTTTGAGCAAGATACAAAAGCCTAAAAAGATCAGTCCTGAGGCATTTTTGAGCTAAGACAAGGGTATTTTTGAAATTTTGATAATCTCAGGTTTCGATAGCTTAGGAAAACATATCGATTGTTCATTACCCAACAAAAGAAGAACTTTCGGTAGCTAATCGGCCCGAACTCTATTTTCTCTAGCTACCGAAAGCACTGATAAGGCAAAAAGCTAATGTTTTTGCACAGGTCCAAGTTTTTCTTGTTCAAAAGACTCAAAAATGGTTCCAATCGATGGAAGATAATTAATTACATATTTATCAAGGGTTTTTTTTGGTTTTGGAGATGCTTTAAAAGACAGAAAAGATAAACAACGGTTAGTTATTGTCAATGATATAAGACTGTTTGACTGTCAACGGGTGTCAAGTTCGACTCCTCCCATATCACATGAGATCCAGCAACCTCAGAAGGATCACTACACCTACCAAGAATTTGAAAAACATAAAGATCAGTCGAGAAGTTGAATTGATCTAGTATACTTGGGCCAGTTATTGATTTTCTATTTTTGGAAAAATTCGATCCAGTAATCTAGGATCTGGAAACTATTTGTAAAAGGCTATAAATCCAAGAACATATGATGAACAGATGGTTCGATTTTGAGTTCTATAATCTATTGTTATTGTAAAGAGACACTTTCTTTAATATATTAAATCCTGCAAGCTTCTTTCATTTGTTATTGTCAGACTCTCCTTCATCTTTGTCTATGCATATGAGTAGAAATCATTCTTTTGTTTATGTTTAATGGTCCCACGATAACTGTCATCTTACTTTTGACTGTTAAGAAAGAATCATAAGAATCTTTGGCTATTTTGTTGACCCATCATATATATTGTCTATGTGTGTTCTGGTTAACTGATTAGTTTTCTTATCCATTTGATTTAAAAACCTATTTGATAATAGATCTTGAAGGCCTTGTATTGCATAAATATAGCTAGACTGTCTTGAAGATATAAACCAGTGATTAAGATATTCATCTTGATCCAAACCCACACCCATTATTGAGAAAATGGTTACCAAAAAGATTAAGTTACCAGGCATCTCTAATATACATCCTAGGAGAGTTTCCTGGAGTGCTAACAAATTGGCGTTGTTGCCGGGGAGAAGAGACTGAAGCTTAGCTTCCCTGGGAGACGACAAGATCCAACTTTGATGATAGTCAAAGTTTGGACACATTTTGGGTTGTAATCATCTATTTGGCGACTCCATTGGAACGAAGTGGCTTCGAGAAGGGCTCATACCAGGGCAAACCAAGAAAGACCACTTGCAACACCAATTCCAGATCCTGAGAAGATCATCAGAAGGGGAAAATTTTTGCAAAGACAAACTTCTGGATCTACAAGAGCATCTAATCCAGGTATTTCAAGAAACACTTCCTCTTTTGTATCTAGAGAACCTCTTGTTGAATCCCCTTCTGATGAAACTTCTAGTTCTCAGAAAATTGAGATTGTGTCAAAAAACTTGAAGGGTGAGGAGCTTTCAATTTCCTCTGATGTTATAGATTATTTTTCTGAGCATGTTATTACATCCAATTTGAGAGAATAAGTTGTAGGATCCCTCCAGAAAAAGGACTCTTCCTCTTCTTTGAATTATTCACCTACTAAGCCTATAGAGGGTGTATTCCATACTCATACCAGTCTGCCCATTCTTAAAGATATTTTACAAGATCTTTCCTCTAAGGGTGAAGAAAACTTAGTCTTACTGCTTGGTCAGTTTTACAGAGCCTCTTATTTTCCACCTTATTCAAGAAATTTGGCCCAGGGTAGTCCTCCTACCAGTGCTTCTCCTTTTTTCCTCAGTGAAGTAAGACAACCATTGTTTATAGTCTCACCTATCCCATATCATCCATCATTTTCTGAGGCTTCTTCCTCTGCATCAACCCCCAAGATTTCCATGGATGTCCCTTTGAAAAAGATGGAACAAATCTTAGCCAATAGATATGCCCCTCTTGTGTTTCCCAATCCCTTATCAGCCATGCCAACAAGAGATTATCATAAATATATGCCAAAGTTTACCAGATCCAGGGATTATACTGCTAAAGAACATATAGAATATTTCTATGCTTATGCTGAAAACATTAACATTTCAAAAGAAGATGTTTGAACCAGAATTTTTGTGCAGAGATTGGATGGCCAAGCCAGGAAGTGGTTCAAGGAACTACCAGTAAATTCAGTGGCAGGTATTGAGCAGTTAGATGAAGTGTTTTTGAAACACTGGGGAGAAAGAAGATATCTCTTGTATTACATCTTTGAATTCAGAAATCTAAGAAGAGAAAATGGGGAGTCGGTCTCAGAATTCACCAAAATATTTAATAAGATGTTCGGCAAGATTCCTGTAGAGATCAAGCCAACTGATGCATCAACAAAGATCACTTACTCTTCTACCTTTGATCCAGAATTTTGCTTAATCCTTAGAGAAATAAGATCATCCACACTTGCTTTAATGCAATATGCTTCTCTTGAGGTTGAATCTAACATTATGGCATCTCAGAAAGTTAAAGGAAAATTTGAGAGAAAGAAATCTTCTGCTGACCCTCCTTCTTATTCAAATACCAAAATGGAAAAGATGGCCAAGATGTTGGATAACTTGACCTTGGAAATTTCAAAACTGAAAATTCAGAGTCAGCAACCAACAAGAAGTAAAGATCCTAATGCTTATGCTCCCAAGAATCCTAATGCATTCCCTTATAGAAGGAACAACCAATAGGTCCAGATCCTTCAGAGAGACAAGAATGCAGCTGATGATCAAAGAATCAGGGCCCCCTTCCAAAATGCAATGCTAGAAGAAGAACAGGAGATATCTCATGACGAAGTTGAAGAAGAAGATGACATCAATTGCTTTGGGGATGAAAATGATTCCTCCTTTTTGACACAAGTGGATTATGAGGAAGCCCAGATGGATGAGCAGATTCATGAGGCAAGCATTGAAGAATATTTTTATCAGAAAGATGATTAGCCAGGTTACAATTTAAAATCTAAGACTGTTGCTCCAAAGCCATTGCTTGTTTCTCCCAGGAAAAAGAAAGAAGTTGTTGCCAAACAGACCTCCACTCCTGCAAAACATCAGTAGAAGCAATTGCAGCCCCAAGATAAATAACAAGTCACCCTTAGAAATCCTCCTAACGAGGTAAAACCTGCTGATAGATTATCATACTCTTTTAATTTTGAATCAGAAATTCAGAAAGTAAAAATACCTATGCCATTGACTGAACTTATGAAGAATGACATTTTCAAGTTTGTTATCCTAAAGTCCCTTGAACAAAAGACTCCTCCAACTGCTGATTACGTAAACCTACAAGATGACAAGCCCACAGTGACTATAGGACCTATGGTAGAAGACCGAGATGACTCGTGTCCACCCTTCTACATATCCCTAAATATCCCTGACAAGATCCTTCACAACTGCTTGCTTGACTCGGGAGCGTCACACAATCTTATTCCTAAAGCAGTGATGGATGAACTTGGGCTTGACGTCACAAAACCTTATCATGACCTCTTCTCTTTTGACTCTAGGAAATTCATATGCCTCGGCCTCATAAAATACCTTGTTATAAACCTTGCCCAGTTGCCAATGAGAAATATGGTAATGGACATTGTAGTGGCTGATATCCCACCCAAGTTCGGCCTCCTCTTGTCGCGTTCATGGAGCAAAAGGATAGGGGGAACCTTGTAGATGGATATTTCGTATGATACAGTCCCGGTGTTTGGAGGACAGCTAAAGATACTTTACAGAGATAATCATCTTGCCTACATCATTAGTGATGGAAAAAATTATGTAAACCATCCCATTTATGCTTTAGACACAGACTTTGGATCATGCATTCTTCAAATAGATGATTCTCAGCCAGCTCCTTTGCATCTCACAAAGCCTACTTATCAGCAGACTAATGGAGAAAGTACTCCCCTGTGGACCATGTTCTTTGATGGTGCTAGTACCAAAGACTCAGCAGGTGCAGGTGTAGTTTCGATTTCTCCTTGAAAAGAGGATATGCATTTGTCTTTTAAGCTTGAGTTAAAAACTACTAACAATATAGCAAAGTATGAGGCTTTTCTATTGGGATTAAAATTTGCCAAGGAAATGGGAATCAAAGGACTAAAAGTGTTTGGAGACGTGGATCTCATCATATAGCAAGTGAACAGTACTTTCCAAGCAAAACATGTCAGATTGAAAGCCTACAGGGATGAGGTATGGAAAATCAGGGACTCGTTTTCCATTTTTGACATTTCTTATGTACCCAGAGCTATGAATCATATTGTTGATTCCATTACTGTTTTAGCCAGTATGTTTATTCCTCCCATGCCTCCCAGACTCAATTATGAAATCCAAGTCAAATACAGACCATCCCTGCCCGACAATATTAAATATTGGAAAGTTTTTGAAGATGATGATGAGCTTAGTATATTTCTCCAGGTGGTAGATGAATTTTTTGATATGCATATTGACTAGAAAAATCAAAATGTAGAGGAATCCAAGAATCCTAAGCTAAAAAGAAAAATGGGTCAACATGATATCGTTTAGTTTCCCAACAATTATATACCTCAGGGTTTGGTGCCTCTTGAGAAGCTTTTCAATCATAACGATGTCCCTTACAAACCTAATAAGAAGGAGAAAGATCCTGCTATCCGTGAGCACAATATAGGAAGCCAAAATCATCCTAAATTCATAAATCTGTCCATTGAATTAACCGTTGATCAGAGGTCTGAATATTGCATCATTATGAAGGTAGTCGTTGATGTTTTTTCCTGGAAATATAGTGATCTGAAAACCTATGACCCTGAGGTCATTCACCATAAGATTCCCCTTGAGAAAGACACCATCCCTTTCAAATAGAAACTGAGACCTATCAGTCCTCTCCTATTGCCTGTAATTGAAAGAGAAATAAAAAAGATTCTTGATGCCAAAATTATAATCCCTTTAAGATACTCTAAATGGATTGAAAATCTAGTGATAGTGAGAAAGAAAAATGGTGAGATTAGGTTATGTGTTGACTTTAGAAACCTAAATAAATTCTCAAATAAAGACAAATATCCCCTACCCAAGATGGAACATTTGTTGCAAAGAATTTCAGGGGCCACTGTCATGTCTTTCCTAGATGATTTCTCAGGCTATAACCAGATTTCTGTACATCCTGATGACCAAGAAAAAAATGCCTTTAATACTCCTTGGGGTACCTTCATGTACGCCAATATGCCATTTGGATTGACAAATGTCTAGGCCACTTTTCAAAGGGCCATGGACATAGATTTTGTGGGAGAAAAGGACAAGTTTGTCCTCATCTATCTTGATGACATCACAGTTTATTCTAGCAGTCATGAAGAGCACCTGAAGCCTCTAAAAAGAGTATTTTTGAAATGCAGACAGTTCAGGATTTCATTGAACCCCAAAAAGTCTCAATTTTCTCTCAAGAAGGGCAAGCTCCTAGGCCACATCGTTTCAGCAGAAGGTGTGAAAATTGATCCAGCTCGGATGGAAGCAATTCAGAGGTGGTCCATACCAAGGTCAAAGAAGGATATCCAATCTCTACTTGGTAAGATAAATTTTGTCAGAAGATTTATTCCAAATTTTGTTGAGTTAGTGAAACACATAAATTCTATGCTTAAAAAGGGGTCCAAGATAAAGTGGACAGACAATGCAAGAAGTTCATTTCAGGATATCAAATAGGCTATCATGGAATCCCCCACTCTAATCAGTCCGGATTACACCAAGAACTTCTATATTTTCTCCTTTTCTTCCTATGACATAGTGGCAGCAGTCTTGTTACAAAAAGATGATGAAAGTCTTGATCACCCAATGGCCTTTTTCAGCAAAACACTCAGAGACGTTGAACTAAGGTATGATCCTATAGAAAAACAAGCTTATGATCTCATTAATTCGTTAAAAGCTTTCAGAATTTATATCATCCATGCAAAGGTTATCGCCTATGTTCCTTCAGCCTCTGTGAAGGATGTCTTGACTTAGCCTGATATTGATGGAAAGAGAGCTAAATGGATCGCAAATCTAATCAAGTTCGACATAGAAGTGGATCCCACTAAGATGGTAAAAGGCCAAGGCCTTGCCAAGATTTTGACGGAAGAAAACTGTGATCTTTTGGACATAAATTTCATTGGGGAAAGTTCAGCAAGTTTGCAGACAGAGGTAGTAGCAGAAGGACAACATAACAACCAGCATGTGGCCAAGCATTTGTTTTCATGTGAGTGGTATTCAGGTATTATTCATTTTTTACAGAAGTTGGAAGTTCCTCCTGAACTTAGCATGACTCAAGCCTGAGCCCTTAAGCTCAGAGCATTTAAATTTTGCATTAATAATAATATTTTGTATTGGAAAGATCCTACTGGTTTACTAATAAGATGTTTGAACAAAGAAGATTCATTTGAAGTCATCCATCAGTTTCATTCAAGTATCTGTGGAGGCCATCATTACTGGAAGACCACAGCTCATAAGATTTTAAGGGTTGGGTATTATTGTCCTTTTCTTTTTTCATATGTGTGCGCCTTTGTGAAATCTTGTGATAAATGTCAAAGATTCACAGGAAAACAACAACTAAAATCTCTGCCCCTGAGACCTATTGTAGTGAATGGTCCTTTTCAACAGTGGGGTTTAGATTTCATAGGTGAGATTAATCCTTCATCTAGTGGTCATCATAAATGGATCTTGGTATCCACTGACTATTTTACAAAATGGATAGAGGCAATCCCCACTAGAAATGCCACTCATCAGGTTGTCATGAAATTTCTCTATGAGAACATCCTGAGCAGATTCAGATGCCCAAAAAGGCTAGTGATAGATAATGCAGCAACTTTCAAAGCTGATGCATTGGTTGACATGTGAAAATCATCAGGCAATCAATTGGTACACTCTACTTCCTACTACCCTCAAGGTAATGGCCTTGCCAAGTCATCCAATAAGAGTCTAATCAAAATCATCAGAAATTTGTTGGAGGAGAATCAAAAGAATTGGGATTCTAAACTAAAGTTTGCTCTTTGGGCAGACAGAGTAACTAACAAGAAATCCATAGGAACTTCTCCCTTCAAACTGGTTTATGGAACTGGTGCCATTTTCCCT
The DNA here is from genome assembly GCA_010110895.2 of Picea sitchensis. NCBI lineage: Eukaryota > Viridiplantae > Streptophyta > Pinopsida > Pinales > Pinaceae > Picea > Picea sitchensis. The sequence continues at coordinate 66,607 of SNQJ01S0028568.1, read as the reverse complement.
ATTCATCTAGTTTTGCCAGTGGCCAAGTTTTTTTAGGAGAAACAAACTGAATCAAATGATATGATAAGAAGAATGCTTGACTTGGTAGAATTGCAGCAGATTAGAGAACAGCTGGTGGATAAATCAGAGGCTCATCAAAAGAGGATCAAGGACACTTTTGACAGAAAGGCAAAGGTAGATGATTTTCAGGTTGGTGACTGGGTTCTGAAGTGGGATGCCCTCAGACAAGATAAAGGCAAGCACGACAAGTTTGACTCTTTGTGGACCGGTCCTTTCATGATAACTCAAGTACAGAACAACAACACCTTCATTATACAAATTTTGGAAGGGGAAGAAATGTTTGGTGGCCCAGTCAATGGGCATTTTCTGAAACTCTATTTTATCTAAAGCTTTGAAGCCTTGTCATTGTAATTTTATTTTTCATCTTTTGTTTTTACAAAATAACTCCATGCCCAATGGAAACACTAGTAGATAGGTTTAAATTTTCATTTTTCAGGAAAGGAATTGGTTCCACGGTTCTTGAAACCTCACAGGGAGGCTTTCACCCCCAATAGGAGCTAGTGTTATCTCCTCAAATAAATCAATTGAGATTTTTCATTTTAGGTGATAGGGAGTCTTTTAAAAAGGTACTTTTTAAATTTTTAAAGGTTCATTTTTCCAAGCTTTACCCATGTAATAAAGTTTAAATAAAACTTCATTTAGTTTTTGTTTGATCTAATTCAAATCTCAGGTTTCGGTGGCTTAGGCGAACATATCGATTGTTCATTAGCCACCGAAAGCCTTAGCTTTTAGAAGCTTAAATAAAGGAATCCAGGGCCATTTTAGCCACTGAAATCGTTGAAGCGGGGAAAGACCCAGCACGTCCTATCACACATTTCAACCGACGGGTTTGACGTTTCCATGATTGCACAAGCCACCAAAAGGACTAGAGAAAGAACCGTTCACGACCGGAAGTTGATCCCTCTGTGATATAAGTGAATCTCTCTAGATCGCTATATCATTAAGCCATGTGTTTATGTACTCTCCATTTATTTCAGTTATTCACCATGACTGCTGCAAATCATCAACCATTTCGCCACACTCCTTGCAATCAATTCCACGTTCAAAATCTCACCTCAGTTATCTCAATCTTATCACAGCCGAATCGATTTTCGCTAAGTCTACGCAATGTAACTCTTCCTGAAATCTGCTCCTTCGATCACAGGTGTGCGAAAACGTCGTGGAAAATGAAGAAAGGAACGTCAACCCTGAGGAAGGAGCTCAATGATATCGATTACCTAGAATCACACCCAGAGGTATGTCAAATGTTCAAGGATGCAGGGTGTTACAATTTTTGCAAAACATTACAGAGTTTTCATCAGTAGGTGGCAGAGGCCTTCGTCCTCAATTTTGATGGAAAGAAAGCAATCATCAGTCAGGATGAATTCAAGATAGATGAAGCCCTCATATCCGAAGTGACAGAGCTTCCCACGACTAGAGAGAAATGGTTTAAAATGACTATTATTAAAAATGTTGAATTCAAGACCTATTTAAAACCAGAACACAGGGGTTTAATATGGAAGAAAGATATTCATGTATCTTTCCTTGAAGAGAAATGGTAGCAGTTATTGAAATCTATAATGGTTGATATAACCTGTGAAGGGCGATACAACAGGGTGATGATTTACTATTTTAAACTTATAAACCATTTGACTGGTAGAAACCCACTCAATCTGCCCTATTTCCTCCACCGAAGCTCATCCAAGATGGCTCATCAAGTCAAGGCCAAACCTAGTCAAGTTGCTGGTAGATTATCTCACCATAGTTTAATCAAACTGTTGGTTTGTGAGTTGTTGCAAAGAAAAGGTAAAGAGTGGAATTACTTCTTATTTTGGAATGATTTCCAAACTGAGGTTCAGCCAGAGGGAAAAAAGAGCCCTCATTACAAGAAATCCTCCACTCCCAGAAGTGGAAAGAGGAGGAGGAGAGTTATCTCTCCAACCCCGGTCAATCAACCCTCCCCTTCCTCTAAGCTGAGAAAAACTAAGAAGAAATTGAATTTCAACAGTGAAGAAGAAGAGGCCAAAGAATTCCCAGTGACCAAAAACATTCTCAATCTTCCTTACACAGACTTAGACAATGAAGAGCAGCAGTTTGAAACAGGGAACGAGGATTCAGTTACCACAGGGCATGACAATTCTGTTTTTGTGGATATATACACAACAAGTTATGAGAACCTTCCATCACCTACACCCTGAGAAGAACAAGAACCACAATTGCAGATGCCTCATCTAGCAAACGAGTGAAGAAGAATAAATCAAAATAAATCAAGAAGCTTAAGAAGAAGCTAGTTGAGCAAGAAGTGCTAGAAAGGGTAATAAAAACTAGGTATGAAACTCTATCCAAAAACTTTGTAGAAAGCAACTCATCTTTGGAAAGATTAGCCCATGAAAGCATAAAGAAAAAGAAAAATAAAAACAAGATTGTAAAGGACTACAACAGCTTATGGAGAGTAGCTTAGGGTTTGAATGTATTCAAAACACCAGTCTCATGCTTCTCTTGAGACCCTTGCAGAGGTGGTAGTTCAGTCCAATGAACCAAAGGCAGCCAGTAACCCTACAAATTTTGAGCAAGATACAGAAGCCTAAAAAGATCAGTCCTGAGGCGTTTTTGAGCTAAGACATGGGTATTTTTGAAATTTTGATAATCTCAGGTTTCAGTGGCTTAGGCAAACATATTGATTGTTCATTAGCCACCCAAAGAAGAACTTTTTGTAGCTAATCGGCCCGAACTCTATTTTCTCTAGCTACCGAAAGCACTGATAAGGCAGAAAGCTAATGTTTTTGCACAGGTCCAAGTTTTTATTGTTCAAAAGACTCAAAAATGGTTCCAATCGATGGAAGATAATTAATGACATATTTATCAAGGGTTTGTTTTGGTTTTGGAGATGCTTTAAGAGACAGAAAAGGTAAACAACGGTTAGCTATTGTCAAGGATATAAGATTGTTTGATTGTCAACAGGTGTCAAGTTCAACTCCTCCCATATCACATGAGATCCAACAGCCTCGGAAGGCTCACTACACCTGCCAAGAATCTGAAGAACATAAAGATCAGTCGAGAAGTTGAATTGATCTAGTCTACTTGGGCCAGTTATTGATTTTCTATTTTTGGAAAAATTCGATCCAGTAATCTAGGATTTGGAAACTGTTTGTAAAAGGTTATAAAGACAATAACATATGATGAACAGATGGTTCAATTTTGAGTTCTATAATATACTGTTATTGTAAAGAGACACTTTCTTTAATATATTAAATCCTGCAAGCTTATTTCATTTGTTATTGTCAGACTCTCCTTCATCTTTGTCTATGCATATGAGTAGAAATCATTCTTTTGTCTATGTTTAATGGTCCCATGGTAACTGTCATCTTACTTTTGATTGTTAAGCAAGAATCATAAGCATCTTTGGCTAGTTTGTTGACCCATCATATATATTGTCTATGTGTGTTCTGGTTAACTGATTAGTTTTCTTATCCATTTGATTTATAAACTTATCTGATAATAGCTCTTGAAGGCCTTGTATTGCATGAATATAGCTAGACTATATTGAAGATACAAACCAGTAATTAAGATATTCATATTGATCCAAACCCACACCCATTATTGAGAAAATAGTTACCAAAAATATTAAGTTACCAGGCATCTCTGATATACAGCCTAGGAGAGTTTCCTGGAGTGTTAACATAAGGTGTTAGCGGATGTTTACAAATCAGTGTGTTTGTATAAGGCACAAGCATCGATGCGTACATACACATACAACATTAATGTTGTACACTTAACTTCAAGCATCAGGGCTGTAAAATATGAAAGCACCGGAGCATTTTTCCTATAAGCACCAGAGCATTTGTCGTATAAGCACCGGGGCATTAACATCAAAACGTATTGGGAGAGTTAAAAATAATTAAGCATCGAGGCTTTTTGCATAGAATGCACTAGTACATTATTAATAAGAAGGCACCGATGTTGTATAAAATAATATGCACCGGTGCATTACTTGGAAAAACGCCCCGGTGCATTAAAAATAGAAAGCACTGATGTTTTTTAGTAACAAACAAGCCCCACTGCTTATCAATAACATGATAGTGTTAGTGTGTATCAAAAACACATACTCATCGGTGCTTTGTATAATATTAACGCATTGATGACCAAATTTTTAATATAATTTTGTGGTATTAAATTAATATTGAAACCAATGCTAATTGATTACATAAAATCATCGGTGCAAATTTCATATGAAACACATCAATGAGTTTTAATATTAAACGCGTCAATGAGATTAATAATTAAAATACACCAAGAAACATTGACCTGCGATAGTACAATTGTTGTTATTCTTTAATTCCATTATTTATAAAAAAAATTACATATATCTTATATTTTGATTAGTGAATTTGGATATGAAGTTTGGATTAATTTGTTATATCATCAGATTTTGCATCTCTTCATTATAATATTTAGTCATCCATATATTTAATCAACGATGTAACATTTCACAATGACATTGGACAACACAATAGAATAAATTAAAACATATTTTATTAATGAATAAGAGGGTCTTTGTCATACAAAATGGGACACTTATTGATAATCCCTTGTCTTTCAATTTGGACACTATGTCCATTACATTAAACAAAAATGTATGATTTTCACATACAATTATTTCAAAAAAATACAATTGCAGCTTGCATTGATATCCAAATATTTTGGTCATCATTCTTCACTGGAAATTTTGTTAGTGCTTGAGCTACTTCCATGCCTTAGGTTATTTTGTTGAATGTTTGTTTGATTGTATCGATTGTTTTGTTTTTCTTGAAGTTCTGTTTAAAAACATAAAAATAAATTGTAATGAGTCTATCTACATTGGTGAGAATAATGAAAATTGAAATAAATAATATACATGAATGTGAATTGAAAAGCGACGTACCTCCAAAGAAATAAGTGACTCATGAATCATACACATATGTTCAAAATCAAATCTCATGCCTTGTTTCAACAATTATTTTGTTGGCTCAATTCCATACTTTGTTTCCTACAAGTTTTATACCCCATAATAAATCATAGATTTAATATAAAGTATTATTTTTGTTTCATTAATTATAAAATGATGGAAGTAAAACAACATATATTATACTTACAAATTCGATAATTAATTTTTGATATGCCAACATATACTCACAACCCTTAGTTAACCCAATGTCAATCATTTTTTCTGATGGCTCTTCTTTCTATGCAATTAGCACCTGTTTGAAGACATTCAATGATGGTTGTCGTAAAACAACTTAAAATATACAAAAAAAAACTTAAGTTGTTATAAGGAAATAACAATTACTCACAAACTTTGCTATCAACCATTTTCTTCCTTGTCGTCCAATTTTATGTGCATAATGAGTTATATTTTCTTTTCTTTTCTATAAGAGAATATTTGAAAATTAATATTTGATGTATAATTAATTATTTGTACCTATTGTCATGTTATTTTTTCAGGAAAATTATGAAAATATCAGAGGACCAACATGTTGATATCCGAAATATGCCAGTAAGAATGTCCAAAAAAGTGTACAAGGATATGGTCAAAGAATTGGACATAATTGCATCGTAGGAGGAGCTATCTCAACAAAAACATGCTTCAAATGTATGTAATCATTGAATTTTTCTATTAGGTACAAATAATTAATTATACATCAAATAAATGAACTAAATATCACAAAACTG
>SNQJ01S0028568.1:31753-60849 GCA_010110895.2 Picea sitchensis | reverse complement strand
GTGTCTCTTGTGAATGTGTATTTCTCAGTGATCTTGTTCTTATGTTACTCTTATCTATTGAAATGCAAAGAACTATAATAATGGCATAAAACATTAACAGGGAGGAGGGAACGCATGGGTACGGTCGGGCACGTAGTTCAAGGAAAAGTACTCAGCATTTATTGCAGGTTACAGGGCACAAAAACCGAGACAAAATTATTCTTGGGCTTGGGAGTGCCAGAGTCGGATTGAGGAATGGAGACAATAATTTTTTGTTAATTTGATGCCATGAATTCAGTGGTGTTGTCTATTTTCTGATTTGAGCAATACTTCTGCAGCTTAATTTCAGAATGAGGTATACTTATGTATTTTACCAAATTATTTTGTTGAGTTTATAAGAAGGCCTACCCATTTGAGAGCAAGACCCAAAGATGTAGTCCACTAGGGATGAACTATGTTATCTTGTGTTCATATTTGATGCTTATGTCTCTTCATTATTGAGCTTTTCCTTCTTTAAGGGTTCACTTTAATTTATGCTCATTTAATGCAATTCTTTATAAGTCACTCGATGAAAAGATCTTGGATCATGTTGGTATTAGAGCATTCATCTTTGACATGAATTATTAAGTGCAAATGCTTACTAGGGCTAAGCATAAGCAAGGTGAAGGAACTCTTAAGAATTTCAATCCTGAAGTTGGTAGTGCATCCTGAAGGAAGAAAATGGCAGAAGAAGACAAGTGACAAGCATGATGAACAGGAGAAAAACTTCCATATGGTGTTTTATCGCATGTCATAAATGGCCGAATGAATGTATGGAGACTATGAGAAGAGGATGAAGAATAAAGGGAAGAAAAAAGGAAGCGCATGTTGATGATGATGCTTTGGTAAACCAAGGGGTTGGAGGAGACCCTCCTGAGCCTCCATCTTCACCATCAAGTTCTAGTTCTTCTTCCTGAGCATTCTCATCATTCTCATCATTCTAGCCATAAAGCCTCTTTTAAGAAACCATTATTAAAGCTTGATGTAAAATTTGCTTTACCTATGTTTAATGGAGATGTTAATCCTGAAAAATCTAGATAATTGGATCCGACAGGTCGAAGTATATTTTTGTGTTCAACATATTGATGAAGAGGAAGTTAAAGTGCAACTAGCTTCTCTTCGGTTGGAAGGCACCACTCTCGTATGGTGGGAGAGAAAACTTCAGGACATAAGTAATTGTGGTAATCTTCTTTCCTCATGGTTGGAATTTAAATCAACGATAAGGAAGCAATTTTATCCATTGGGTTATTTACATAAAGCAATGATGGAATGGAAAACTTTAAGGCAAGGTAAAGGTCAAACTATAGAAATTTTCACATAAGAATTTAGGAAGAAATCTCTTTCATTAAACATTCCTTTGGATTCTTATGAAACTTTATTGAAGTATATTGGCTCAGTTCATAGTTATATTCGTCATACTTTTCTCTTGTTTAACACCACCAGTCTTGACGAAGTCTGTGTGCAAGACACTCACCTTGAGAACAGGGGAAAAGCATGTTCAAGAAGATCTCACAAAGAAACCTTCCAATCTCATGTTGATCTACAACAGAAGCAAATATAGAGAAAGATACAATCAAATGAGTAAACACAAAATTTGACACAACTTTTTTACGTGGTAAAACCCTAAACAGGGAAACATCCACGGGACAATGATATTTAGTTAATATTATGCAAGGGAGATAATACATCAACCAGACCACTCACGCTCATGCCTCTCAATCACTCTCACATCTTACACTCTTCCTTAACAATCTTACATAGATATATAGTAGTCTTCACTCGGTTACAAGAAACTGATTACATTTAATGTACCTCTATCCGTATTCTAAATCTGGTTGATTTGATCCAACTAATTGCAAAATAATAGGGGCCAGAAAATCTGCCCAATATCTAAAAAATGAGTGTAAATTGGTTGGCATTATCCAACAATCTCCACCTTGACAACAATTTACCTAAATATCATTGTCTAATTTATTCATCACCTATGCTGCAAGCCAAGAGAAGTCAAGCACCACTGCAGCTTCTCTAATAAAACTAGTTTCATGATCTTGCCTGTGTGACTTGTATGAGTTTGTATTTCCTAAGGGGTCACTCCACCTCCAACATGTCTTCCACAACTGTGTTTTGAGACATATTTAGTGATAGATCTCCTTCTATCCAAGACACCTGTAAAATATACATTACAACTATCACATACTATCTCAATGTAACAATTATAGGTGACATTTGTTTTTCTCAAATGTTGAAGCACCCATTTCACTGCAACACCTGAATCTGTCACGTATCTGACAACATCATTAGCATGTGAAACATCTGGTCTTAACCATTTCATCACATACAAAAGACCTTCCACTGAACTTACACGAGACATAACCTTTTATTCTTTATAGACAAGAACTATGCTTGAAGAAAAATTATAATGGAAATCAACAGGGATAAAAATGTGTTTTACAATGTTCGTACTGAACTCCAAACATAGCTTACCATTACCATATTTGTGTAATTCTATGCCCATAATTTTTTTTGTTTCTCTTTGATCCCTCATCTGAATTGTCCTATCCACCTGATTCATTTTCTTATTGATTGTATCCATGCTTCAGATTGCATCGAGCATATCATCAACAAATAACATCAATATTGTGAATGTACTATAAATTCTATAGTCATTCCTACCCTTTGAAAAATTATGACTCACTATGAAGGATTCAAACCTCATGTATATTTTCCTGGGTACCAATATGCCATACAATGAATTATCTAGCATGAAAAAAAAATTACCATTGCAATATTGAATCAACGCTTTTGGTTGTTCCATACATACTATATCTCTGTCAATGATGACCTTGTGAGAAGTAGGATCCTACACATAACATCCCTTTATACCACCATCATAACTTGTAGATATATAAAACAAGCAGGAATTCAGAAATAGAGATTTTAAGTCTGGAAATGATTTACCGCTTACCAATACCTGCAATTCTTTCTTTCTCTTATGAACTTGATGCTTCTTCCATAAACAAGAATATACATCTGCCACTTCAGTACTCCCTTCCGGCTTATAATTGTTATCAACCTTTGTTGCCTTCATCACTACTAAATTACCTTTCGACAATGTGAGTACTCCACCTTGACCTGTATACTTATATCCACAAGAATCCAACACTCCCAATGAAATCAAATTTGATTTAATATCAGGTACATATATAACATTCGTTAATTCCCTAACTATACCAACAAACTTTCTGATTCTAATACTGTCAACCCCAACAATTTTACAGGGAATACCATTTCCCATAAACACTACACCCTCATCAACAGATTGGTAAGAAATGAACCAATTCCTATGTGAGAACATGTGGTGGGAGGCACCTGAATCTAACTGTCATTCTTCTTGATATTGTAAATTACTAGAAATAGATAAAACTTGATCATTCATACCTGAATTTTTTACAGCCAAATTTGCTTCCTTCGTAGAATTTTCCTCATATTCCTTTCTTTTCTAGCAATCTTTCTTGAGATGTCATGTTTTTCCATAGTACCAACATTTTTCTTTACCCTTTCTGTGTCTTGACTTAGATCGAGAAGAAATTTTATGATTCTTCTCTTTAGTTCGACCTCTGACCAGCATTGCCTCTGAATTTGAGGTTTCTTGACTAGATTTTCTCCTCATCTCCTTAGCCAACAAAGCTCTCATAACATAGTCATAATCTAAAACATATGTTGAGATAAAGCTAATAGAGGTGACTAGATTATCCCAAGACTCAGGCAATGAACACAATAGTGTAATAGCCTTATCTTCATCTTCCAATTTAACTTCCATATTAGTCAATTTAACTATAAGGGTATTAACGGTATTTAAATGGTCAGAAATTGGTGTACCTTCTTTCATCTGCAAACTATACAACTGTCTCTTCAAGTAGATCTTGCTCGTCAAGGACTTCGTCATATATAGAATTTACATCTTTCTCCATAACCCTGATGTTGTATCCTCTCCTACGATATTAAACAAAACATCATCTGCCAGACATAAACGAATGGCACTAAGAGATTTTGCATCTAGATATTTCCATTTCTCATTCGTCATGGTTGTTGGTTTCTTTGACTTTCCTGCCAGTTCTTTTTTCAACCCTTGTTGTACCAGTAAATCCCGCATCTTGAGCTTCCAAAGATCAACGTTTCCTTTACCGCTAAACTTTTCAACTTCAAACTTCAAACTTTGCATCTTAGCCATTAGCACAGAACCGCCTAATACCCAAATCACAACTTATAAAACCCTTTTTAATGTGGTGGAATAATAGTATTAACCCAAAATATTTAATTAAAAATATTTAAGATAAATCACAAATATATCTTTAAACCTTTTACTAAACAAAAGGGTCCACAAATAATATTTTAATAAGCATCCTCCACCCACTTTATTCATAATGTTGTGTATGCATAATCATAAAATTCAACCACTCCTTTATTTAATTATACGTTGTGCATAATAAAACAAAAAAATGTTTTCATACCGTACTGTTATCACTCCCTTTGTAAAGCATATGCAATGATGAACACCGGTTGGTTATCGCACCACTGGTTATCACTTCTCTCGCAATGAATCATGAATCTCTTCCACAATATGGGACACAGATATCTGTGCACTTATTAAGTAGAAACTCTCCCTTGCAATTCTCGCTCATTCATGCAAGGGTTGGATTCCTCTTGCACTCGCAGCTCTATCACACTTGTAGTTCATCAAGTAGGCCGCCTCACCAGAACAACATCTCAAACACGTGCTCACCCTCTTTCACCAAAATCGCCTTGTAGATCTCAATATCGCTCAGAGGTTCATGTATTCACACAGATCTGTAAAACTCTGCTCAACTCACCTACACAACCAGCCCTAATACCACTTGTTGATCCGCAACGGAAGACAATATAGAGAAAGATACAAGCAAATGAGCAAACACAGAATTTGACACAATTTTTTTATGTGGTAAAGCCCTAAACAGGGAAACATCCATGGGACAACGATATTCAGTTAATATTATGCAAGGGAGATAATACATCATCTAGACCACTCATGCTCATGCCTCTCAAGAACTCTCACATATCACACTCTTCCTTAACAGGATTGCATAGATATATAGCAGTCTTAAATCAGTTACAACAAACTGATTACATTTAATGTGCATCTATCCCTATTCTAAATCTGGTTGATTTGATCCAACTAATTACAAAATAATAGGGGCCATAAAATATGCCCAATATCTAAAAAATGAGTGTAAATTGGTTGGCATCATCCAACATCTCCCACATAAGCCTTTTAAGAAGTTTAAAAGGAAGGAAAATAAGATCGCCATAGTGATGAGAGAAGGAGGAAAGACATCTTACACTCATTGCAAGAAAAGCAGTCACGACGATGAAAACTATTGGAAATTGCATCTAGAGAAGAGACTAAAAAAGCTCGATGGAAAGGGGAAGACAAAAACTGTTGCTACAGTGCAACAAGATCTTGGTTTTGATTCAAGAGACAAAGAAAATATCACAACGGTTGGAGTACAAGGCAAGGATTCCCTTCATGCTAGTTCAAATTCCAATAATGAATCTCATGGTGATGAATGAAAGAGGAATGAATCATTTCACATAACAGTTGTATCTAAACACACTAATATAGATACATTATTTGATCTGGGTTCCCAAGTAAACTTAATTTCTGAAGCACTTGTCAAAAATACGGGTCTTGAAATGAAACCACATCCAAAGCCTTATACTCTTGGTTGGTTATGTGATAAAGAAAAACTTAATGTCAGCAAACAATGTAGGATCAGATTTGCTATTGCTTCGAAGTTGATTGATGAAGTGGATTTGGATGTTGTATCACTTGATATATGTGGCATAGTGTTGGGAAGTCCTTACGCTTTCCAAGGATGTGATCCTTCTCATAAGAAATAATTAATTTATATTGTTTCTAAGTATGATGATATTTTCTAGGAACTAGGTGGATTACCTCCTAAGAGGTAAATCCAACATGAGATACATCTTCAACAGGATTCTCCTCTTCCTAATGTGGGCATGTAAAGGATGTCATTTGTGGAGATGACATAGATCAAGAAGAAAGTATAGGGCTTATTAGATCAAGGGATCATCAGGACCAGTTCATCTCCTTGTGGTTCTCTAATCGTGATGCTGCCAAAGAAATAAGGCACATGGAGAATGTGTGTCGATTACCAGGCCTTAAATAAAATCATGGTGAAAAATCGATACCCTTTTCCTTGTATAGATGATTTACTTGATCAGTTAAAGAATGTTGTTTATTTCACTAAGTTGGATTTGCGCAGTGGATACCATCAGATTAGGGTTGTAGAACATGATGCATGGAAGACTACATTTAAAACCAAACAGGGATTTTTTGAGTGGTTAGTTATGTCGTTTGGGATTTGTAATGCTCTGGCAACTTTGATGTGTGTGATGAATGATGTATTTAGTCCTTTCCTAGATGATTTTGTGATTGTATATTTAGACGAAATTCTTATTTTTAGCGGGACTTGGGATGAACATGTGAGGCATGTAAATCAAGTATTGGATACTTTGCAAAGGGAAAAGTTGTATGTAAAATTGTCTAAATGTGAATTTGGCAAGACTGCACTTGTATACTTAGGTCATATTGTAGGAGGAGGACAATTAAAAATTGATCCCTCCAAGATTCATGTAATTCTAAATTGGCCTGAGCCAAAAAGTGTAACCGAGGTCCAAAGCTTCTTAGGTGCAGTCCATTATTGGAGGAGGTTCATTTCAAACTTCTCCTTTATAGAAACTCCCTTGCATGCCTTAACCAGTGCGAAGAACACTTTTCAGTGGGAAGGAAATAAACAAAAATCTTTTGACACTTTGAAGGAGAATATCAGTATCGCACTGGTATTAGCACTCTCGAATCTTCAACAACCCTTTGATATCGAGACAAATGCTAGCAAATGTGCCATGGTTGCAGTATTGATGCAATATCGTAAGCTTATCTGTTACCACTCTAAAACTTTTAACCAATTTGTTATTAACTATCCTACACATGATAAAGAGTTGTATGCATTAGTTAAAAGAGTAAAGAAATGGAAGCACTACTTGGCATGGAAGGAAACAATCATACATACAGATCACCAACCCTTACAGTATCTCCAAGCAAAAACCAAACTGCAACAATCTCGACACTACTGATGGATGGTTTTTCTACAACAATTTCATTTGGTAGTCAAGTACAAAAAGGGTACAAGTAACAAGGTATTTGATATGCTTTCTAGACCTCTTATTGTTGCTTCTATTATTTTGAATAATACTTCTTTATCTCATGATATCTATGTGGAACAATATGCCATTGATGAATATTTTAAATAAGTATATGAGAAGCTAACCCATGGTGCACAGGTAGAGAATTATTGTTTGTAGGGAAAAATACTCTACCATCTTGGAAAGATATGTATTCCTACAAGTGAACGAGTCCATGTAATACGAGAAGTTCACACTTCTCTTGTGTCTAGGAATTTTGGGGTTGGAAAAATTATGGCTCCTTTGCAGAGGTTTTGTTACTGGCCTCAAATGAAAGAAATTGTAACTAAATATGTAAAGGGGTGTGTGATGTGTTCTACTTGTAAGCCCACTAATAGAAAACATGGGCTATACTTACCACTTCCTATTCCATCCCATCCATGGGAAAGTATCTCCATGGATTTTGTATGGGGTTTACCAATGTCAAAAGGGGGTCATGACTATTTGTATGTTGTATTGGATAGGTTTAGCAAGATGTGTATCTTGATCCCATGTAAAAAGCAGATCACTGTTGACTAGAATGTTATTCTCTTCTTTCAGTATGTTTGGGTTCACTTTGGGTTACCCACATCCATTATCTCGGATCGAGATATTCGATTCCTTGGGGATTTTTGGACAAGTTTGTGGATAATAATGGAAACCAAATTGAAGATGAGCACTACTTTCCATCCACATGTCAACGGATAGAAAGAGGTTGTAAACCGAACAATGGTACTTTTTCTTCGAGGCTACTACAACAAGCATCCCAAGTTATGGGATGAACAAATACCCTATGTACAACATGCTTACAACTGAGCCTTACATTCCTCCACTTAGTGTTCACCTTTTGAGACATGTTTTGGGTACCTACCTAAAGTTCCTTTGGACTTGATGTATGGGAGAGATGCAGATTCAAATAAAGAAAGAAAAGAGGGCAGAGATTGCAAGTTCATGCAGAGGATCCAGCGGGTGCACCAAGCAGTCAGGGAATAGTCGGAGAAAAGTCAAGCACAGTATAAATCTCGACATGAAAAACATGGGGTTGATCATCAGTTCTAGGTTGGATATCGGGTATGGATTCATATCAACAAGGAGAGATTGAAGGGTGAAGACAAGAAACTCAAGCCCATTTGTTATGGACCTTCACTATTTTGGAGAAAATTGGTACCAATGTTTTTCGTCTGGATCTTCCACCTTATAAGCAGATTTACTCGGTTGTAAATGTAGAGAACTTGAAAAAAAATTAGCGTCCCTTGATCATGGATCAGGATCAGGAAGTTTCAATACCGCCAGTTGATGAGTTTGCTCCTGAGTACTTGGATGAGTTAAAGAAAGATATCATCCTGGACAGAATTTCAAGTACTTCACGCAGGGGTGATGTTGATTATCGTTGAGTAGGCTTAAAGGGCACACATCCAAGCAAGACAAAGTGGATAGAGAAGGACAAGGTGAGGGAACTCTTCCCTCACTTATATGTTGATTGATGAAATATTTGGGTGGTCCAAAAATCTCTCAATGGGAAGGTGTGATCCAAAAATAATCCAAAGAAGACTAAGAACAACTTAGGACTCACAGAAGAAACTCAAGATGATCATAATGGCCTCAGCAGAGAGAGAAAGGGAAAAAAATTCAAAGTTCTCAAAACTCAATGAAAATGACATATTTGCAAATAACGCGTCGCAAGTTTTCCAACGGAGTAAACAACTCTTCAAACGGAGTTACGGATTGAAAGATATTTGCGATCAAAGTTTGGTCAACCTAGCCCAGTCAACAAGGGGATGAGTCAACATCCATACTACTGACGTCAACATCAGTATGGATGACTTCAACATATGTACAACATGCGTGGAATGAGCAGGAGGTGACATGTGTCATGCTGACGTCAGCATGGTGACATGTCAGCACTAGAGGCTTCCACGTGTCACTCATATTTGGAATTTCTAGGTCATTCTGTGGACCAGTAAGATTACGCCACGTGGTAGGTCGTACAATTTGTACATTGATGTGGTGTTGATGTGGCAGGCTAACGATACATTGGTTGACGTGGCCCAATAGGTGGTTGCCACATGGCCCAGTCATGGGCTTCCACGTGGCCTAGTCATGGGTTGCCACGTGGTAGTGGGAAATTTCCCAATGACAACCCGTGATAGAAAATTCAAAAAAAATAAAGATTTGGTGGGTCTGTCAAATCTAGCGGGACCCCTCCAAATCTGGCAACCTACCACCGCCTAGAAGCTTCACCAAAGTTAGCAAAACAGAAATGACATATATATATATATATATATATTGCAATAGTCAATCCAAAAGGGGAGGACTGTAGTTTTGACCCCGAGACCTCCCCCCATTATAATGCCTTAATATATGTGCCATAACCAATAGGCTAACGTCACCACTTTGTAAACAACGCCATTTTTATTATTTAAAAAATGTATCTGCCCAATGCTAGGAGGAGGGAGCACATGGGTACAGTCGGGCACACAATTCGAGGCAAAGTACTCATCATTTATTGCAGGGCACAGAAACCAAGACATAATTCTTCTTGGGCCTAAGAGTGCCAAAGTCAGATCAAGGTGTGGAGACAGTCATTTTTGAATAATTCGATGCTACGAATTCAATGGTGTTGTCTGTTTTCTAATCTGAGCAATACTTCTGCAACTTGATTTCAGAATTAGGTATACTTATGTATTTTGCCAAATTATTTTGTTGAGTTAATAAGAAGGCCTACCCATTTGAAAGCAGGACTCAGAGACGTAGTCCACCAAGGAAGAACTTCGTTATCAAGTTTTTTGTGTTCAAAATTGATGCTTATGTCTCTTCATTATTAAGTTTTTCCTTCTTTAATGGTGCACTTTAATTTATGTTTATTTAATGCAATTCTTTATAAGTCACTTAATGAAAAGATCCCAGATCAATTTGAGTGGACTTCTCTTCTTTCCAATGTGTTATTTTTAGGTGCAAGTGGTGGGACACCTTTGATCAGAATAAGGTAATGGAACATCGTGATAGTGGGATGATATGTATCAACTCTAAAAAGATGTGGGGTGAAGCTAAGAAGCTTTATATTTTCCCAAAACACTGCAACCAAGTGTTTTTTTACCTAGATGTGTTGGATAGAGATTTGTGGTTTATATTAAGATATGACCCTAAATGAAAACATATTTTTGAGAACAACAGTGTTATCATTCCAAGTGAGGAATATAATCACGGAGATGACAATGGAGAGTGATATATTATACATGTTTTATTCTTTAATTACTTCTTTTATGTTTTCAAATCTATAGTGGATTTAATAATTTGATTATTAAAAAAATAATGTTTTTAGTATTTAATATTTGATACGAAATATTATTAATTTTTTGATTGGATGATATAATTAAATGTTATGTGTAAATGATATAAATATTTTTCTATTTTAAATCTAGATGATATTTGAACTTTTAGTATTTTAATTTTAACTTGTACTTTAAAGAAAGAATATATTATTGTATTGTAAATATCAAATATTTTATATCATAATTTTAAAATGTATTTTTGCTACCCACGTTTTCATACATTACCATATTTTATTATATTGTATTAGTTTTTAATTTTGAGTTCATGCATACTAATTAGGAGAATATTTAAATATAAAATGAGCCTTTTAAGTGAATTTTTCAAAAAAACATCATTGTCCTTAAATAACTAATGCATCTGCCCCTCTCTAAACCCATATAATAATATATACTTAAGATATTACTTAAAAATAAAAAAAAACATAATATATTATGTAATATAATAAATATAATATATTAATGTTATATTATAAATAAAATATAATAAATAAAATATATTATATTATATATTAATTATAACATAATAAAATATAATATATTAACTTATATATTAATTTTATATTACATATAATATATAATAATTAAAAATGTATAATTAAAAATTGAATTAAACATGTAGATTATAACAAATGTTGTATCCCTTATCTCCTATCCTTGTTTCATCTTTTTATTTGTGGGTATGAAATTTTAGGGTTGCTAATAGCTAATTGGATATAAATTTTACTACTCCTAATAGCTAATTCGATTCTTAATATCCATTACAACAACAATTAACATGTAACAAAGGATATTTTTATGTTTTTTACATGTTTCTTGATTAAGTTTGGAATTCATGCATTCTTATAGTATAGTAAAAAAATGTTGAATTAAAAATTTTTAGACTTATATTAATTATGAGAATATAAAAAAATATGACCAAATTAAAATTAAGAGAAAGTTAAAATATCACAAAGATTTTATGACAATTAATATAATTTACTTTTAACTTTCCAAAACTTTATTTAATAACATAAGACATATATTTACCCATTCTTATAACACATTTTCTTTTCTTGGTTAAGTTTGATATTCATACATCCTTATAATATAGTAAAAAAATGTTGACTTAGAGATTTTGACACTTGTATTAATTACGAAAATATAAAAAATATAACCAAATTAAAATTAAGAGGAAGTTAAAATATCATAAATATTTTATAAATTCTAATTGAGCTTATCATAACTATTTTTAATTGTTCATTATGAATTTATGAACAAAAGAAATATTCTCGAAATGAGGACCAATTCTCACATTGTACAATTGTGATACAAAGTAAGGTTGAAGATTAATAGAATTTACTTTTAACTTGCCCAAACTTTAATTAATAACATAAGACATATATTTACTCTTTTTTATAACTTATTTTATTTTTTTGATTAAGTTTGATATTCATGCATCCTTATAGTAAAAAATGTTGAATTAGAGATTTTGAGACTTGTATTAATTATAGGAATATAAAAAAATATGACCAAATTAAAATTAAGAGGAAGTTAAAATATCACAAATATTTTATGATGATTAATATAATTTACTTTAACTTGCCAAAACTTTATTTAATAGCATAAGACATATATTTACCCATTCTTATAACGTATTTTATTTTCTTGGTTAAGTTTGATATTCATGCATCCTTATGGTATAGTAAAAAAATGTTGAATTAGAGATTTTGAGACTTGTATTCATTATGGAAATATAAAAAATATAACCAAATTAAAATTAAGAGGAAGTTAAAATATCACAAATATTTTATAAATTCTAATTGAGCTTATCATAACTATTTTTAATTGTCCATTATGAACTTATGAACAAAAGCAATATTCTCGAAATGAGGACCAATTCTCACATTGTACAATTGTGATACAAAGTAAGGTTGAAAATTAATAGAATTTACTTTTAACTTGTCCAAACTTTAATTAATAATATAAGACATATATTTGCCCTTTTTTATAACTTATTTGATTTTCTTGGTTAAGTTTGATATTCATTCATCCTTATAGTAAAAAATGTTGAATTAGAGATTTTGAGACTTGTATTAATTATGGGAATATAAAAAAGTATGACCAAATTACAATTAAGAGGAAGTTAAAATATCACAAATATTTTATAAATGTTAATTGAGCTTATCATAACTATTTTTAATTGTTCATTATGAACTTATGAACAAAAGCAATATTATGGAAATAAGGACCAATTCTCACATGGTACTTTCAAGTAAACTAGTTTGTAAAATTGTGATACAAAGTAATGTTGAAGATTAATATAATTTACTTTTAACTTACCCAAACTTCAATTAATAGCATAAGACATATATTTACCATTTTTATAACTTATTTACTTTTCAAGACCTACATTGGGTAAAAAACATAAACTTGGTATTTTTGGTTTGTAAAATTGTGATACAAAGTAAGGTTGAAGATTAATATAATCTAACATGACCTAACATCAACATTAACATAAACATTTAAATTAAGTACATCAACATGAACAATATATATATATATATATATATATATATATATATATATATATATATATATATATATATATATAATTTCAATCAAAAAGATTTATAATATGCATATCTGGTCAACAATACAAATAATTGTTATAATGCATATCTGGTCAACAATACAAATAATTGTTATAACTAAATTTATATTCGTAGTCTCTTAAGCGAAGCATGTTGTGGAAGAATAGGTGATGTTCCCTGTTCATCTGGGCGAGGTGAAAGAGGAGGAGGAGGAGGAGGAGGTACTGAAGCAGAAGTGAAATCACCACCCTGATCAACATCACCACCCTAATCTGCAACATCACCATGATCATCTGCACCCTGATCAACATCAGCACCCGGAAGACGAGGAGGAGGTATTGAAGAAGAAGCATCGTCGTCACTCGAAGGAGGACTAGTAGGAGGTACTAAAGCAAAAGCACCTCCATCACCACCCTGATGATCATCATCACAACCCTCATCACCATTAGTGTTGGATGACGTGTTATCCCTCATCCCTACCAGTAATCTGGCAGCTCCAACGATATGACGCATAAGAGATGACATATTGCATGGAAAGTCCATCCAGAGCTACAAGAGATCAGGGTCAACCCCGATGTCTCTCATCTGGATAGGGCAGACTCCCGTGCCAACCAAAATTGCACTCATTTTTTCATACACCTTCATCCTATATCTAAGATCTGGCCTACACCACATGTTGGGTGGTATATGCGGCTAAGGACCCCGACCCACCGCAACCTCATACATTTCCTCATATGCATTAGGTGGCGGGGGAGGATGCATGTCCCCAACCAATGTGCCAACATATGCAAAATATAACACAAGTTAATAATTAGTCGACAATTTCATTAAAAATAATAATAATATACGTTAAAGAACATACTAGAATAAAATTTATTCGAATTAAGTAAGACAATAAAATGAAAGTACAAGATTAATTTAAATATTACCTCGATCATCTGGTGACTCATCTGTTGTGAAGAGGATGTTGATACATCCTCGCCAATCCATCCCCGAATAATGGCACGACACCATCATGAAAACGTGATTTTCCTCACTGAATAATAGATCAAGTGCCTCCCTGGAAATCCTAGATGGAAAATCACGCATGCCCCTCTTGGGAATCATCTCTCCCCACATGTACATATGCACCTCGGTCATTGACCTAGGAGGATGACAGACCAAAATAGGTCTCGTCTCTGGATACCTCTAAAAAAAAAAAAAAACTTTGAAGCGAATGGGAATTTTTCCCTCTCGTATATCATAGCATGATATTTATCAAGTGTTATATAAAACTGCCTCAAGAAAATGGAAGACCACCTGATAAGTCATGGCCTTTGTATCAAAGAATCCACATAATATAAAAGTATGAAACTAATGTGCTGACCATCACCAATAAAGTGTCAAATGGTCAACAGTAACATTGAGAGGCACCTAACGTCTTATGCAACGAACGAGGTGATCTGTTACTGTCCACAAACCACCTGAAAATCACCAGGAGAAGGTATATCACGTGCAATATAACTTTGAGAGTAGGAAAGATGACTCTCAGCTACAACACCCACTGGGACATCAAGAAACTGGGGAAAATCCTCCCTTCTCCTAAATAGACCAGTGATAAAATAAATATCCTCCTCAGTGGGATGATACCACTGATGAGGACTGACTATGAATGCTTGTTGATGGGAATCCCATCAACGGATTAGCTGTGCAAGAAAGGCAGAATTCCCCTTCAAGGATGTATTCTCCTCATAGTACTTGAGGAGGCCTACATTCCTCAAGAGGAGTCGCATAGCTGCAGTACTAGGATGAGGGTACAAATCCCTCTCCCTCTCTCTGGCCTCCCACTCTTAAACCATATTGTATTGGTCCAGTGTTTGTTGTTTATCCTCAATGTGATGATGTCTCTTCATAATTAACATATGAATTACATCAACATCATACATGAAAACATAACTTTTTTTCAATAAATGAGAAATTTACTTCAAAATATGCAAACATAAATTTTGTCAAAAAAAAAATAATCTTCGATGTGCTTGCAAAATAGTAATGCACTGCCCATAGTGCGCACACATATCTTACGCACCACATGCAAAGTGAAATTTATTTTAGACGCCGCGTAGTAATTATCAAAGCATCAGGGCACCCCATTATGTATGCACTGGTGTGTTATATATCATGAACGCAATGTTATAACACTATATATTTTCCACGATGTATTTATTATTATGTACGCATCATTGCGTTAAATATAAATGACACACTTCTTGAACAAATATCTATTTTAGATGGTGCATATAGTATTATGAACATGTCAGTGTGTTCCATATAACCAACACACTGTTGAAAGGAAAATATGTATTTTCGCAGGTGCATTCATAATAAATGCACTGGTGTGTTAGTTGTAAACAACGCACCGACGCATTTATTCAAAACGCACAGGTGAAAACAAGTAGCTTCCATTTAATTGTGCATATAGTTTTATGAACGCACCAGTTCATACATGTAAAGGATGCACCATTCAATTATAAGTATTCTATTTTAAACGGTTCATATATTTTTATGAACGCACCAGTGCGTTCCCTATAACCAACACACCGTTGGAAATAAACTATTTATTTGTGCCAGTGAGTTCAAAATAAATGCACCGGTGCGTTAGTTATCAACAATGCATCAGTGTGTGTATTCGACACACACAAATGAAGATAAATAGCTTCCATTCAATAGTGTGTATACTTTTATGAACACACAAGTGTGTGCATACAAACGACGCACTGTTAAGTTGAAACTATGTATTTTGGATAGTGCGTCTGTTACTTCGGACGCACCAGTGCGTCGTTGATAAGTATGCACCAATGCATCATTGGTAAGTATGCACCATCGAGAACAAACTATACATGATTGGTGTGCCATGTAAAATTTATAGGGCGCACTACACGCGGTGCGAGCCAAACGGCTCGAACGCATCGTGTAGAAAAAAAATTGAAAAACAATGCAAATTTAACTCAATTTCAAAATTCAATCTGCTAAAAAGACAATGTACAAAGAAATAAATAATTTGCTCGGTCATTTTCTCATCAAGGAGGCATCGTTGGGATGTAGTGAAAAAAAATGAAATTTTCCCACCGTATGGAAAAATTGGAATCCCATTAACCGAGCAATGAACGGAAACAATGCAAGCAATGAAAGCACTGACAACAATGTGCTTCAGTTGGAAAAAGGAGGCATTGGTGCTTGAGAGATTCTCTACACTGGAAATGGTAAAAATGTTTTTTTATCGTCAGTTTTTTTCTATTTAACCATGTTCCGGTGCACACGCATTAAGCACACTAATGCGCACAACTGCAGATAACACACTGTTACTTTTTAAAAACATTATGATGGTGCAGTTGTTTTTGGTGCACTGATGCGCCCATTGTGTATGCACCGGGCCCACGATCATTTTTATCACTGATATTTATTTAAACCATGTTGCGGTGCATGCGTGTTAAGTGCACCGGTGCTAAACTCTAAGGATAGTGCATCGTTTCTTTTTAAAAACACGTGATGGCGCCTCATATGGAACAAATTGGTACGCCACTAGGACAAAGTCGCACCATTATGTATTTAAAAAAAAAACGTAGACTGTGGAGCTATTTGTTGCGCACCGGTGCTACAAGGGGACAACGACACATCGATATACATTTTGGAAGAAAAACGCAAGACGACGAACCTATGTGTTGTGCACCGGTGCGCAAACGAGCACATTGATTCTTTTGATCTTCTTTTATATGATTCACATTGTTGTTTTGTTTTTATTTTAAATAACTCTGCAATGGTGCACCATTGTCTATTAACATTGGTACGTTTATATATGGTGTCGCACCAGTGCGGTATAATCTTATAAACGCATCATTAAAAAAACATATGCTCGCACACCTCCGCTATAAACGGATTTTTGGGCTATTTTCATAGGGGCTTCAGTAAAAACCTCTGCTATAGGGTTTTTTCCTTGTAGTGTTGATTACTCTAGCCTTGAATATAATACCATCATATTTGGCATGTACATCCTCTAGATGGAGTTCAAATTCTTCAAGTATCTTTTGTTAACATTCTTAAATCTTGTTTTCTTTCTCCTTTTGAAGCTGCAATGTGACCCCATCTATCAAATTTTGACTTCCTTCTTCAATTCTGGATTGCATTTATGATTTTACCTCATTAGTATTTAGGGATTCCTCAACCTTCTTGCAAATTTTGCCTTCAATTCTTTTGGTAGATTCTTCAGCCAAGATCCTCATGTCTTCTTGATTTTGATAATTCTTCTTTTCTACTTTCAATCATTTAACGTCATCCAACAATTTTTTATTATGGTTTTGTAATCGACATATCTCTTCATATTTGATTTTCAAATCTTCCCTTCACTCATTTTTTCCAACTTTCAATTGCTATTATTTTCTTTCTTTATGTTCTTCATATCCTTAATGAGTGATTCATTAAGGGATTACATCTTGGAAAACTCGTCATCTTTCTTAATAATGTATTTTTTTAGTTGTTCATTCTCCTTTTGCAAATTGGAAACCTTTTCTTTTGATTCCTTTAATTCCACTTGATTTGTACACATTGCCTCCAATTTTGTATCCTTAATCCATTTGTCTGAGGAGAGTAAATTTTAAATTCTTCTCATGTGAGGTTCCATCTTGTATACTTATCCATACTCATCCACCACTTTTGAGCTTCACAAAAAAGACAAAAACTTTCTCTTTAAGGATTCTCATCCATTCCATGGCATTGATTTTGTCTTTATCTTCATCTCCTATAAATTCGGGTATTTCCATTGATTCTTAACTAAGTTTTAACCACAATCCTCAACTTCCAACCTCAGTATATTAAGGATAATGATATCCAATAGTTATAATCATTGCTACAATACAATCTTCTGTGTTTTTTTCTTTCCAATGGTTTTTTAATCATATCAATTGGACATCACAATCAAAAGTTATGATAGTTTTAAGTGAACATACCTTTGAAAACCCTAATTTGGAGTCTGTCCTTATGGTTTTTCTTCCTTCTGACGTAATTCTGAAATTCCGGCCCTTCTGAGGTATGAAATTTCATCCTATAGTACTCTGAAATTTATTCTCTTTAATGCCACAAGTCTAACCAAAATTACATCTGCCAAGTGAAAGTTAGGGTAACTTACTCAAACCTTATTGAATTTTGGACTATTATGGAGAGGGAATTTTTGCAGAATGCCACACATCCAATATTGGATAAATTATTCTGAAATTTGTATCCAAACTACTAAATACTATCCTATTTACAATTGAACAAGTCTCATGGAATTTGGATCCTCTTTGAATAAGATATGATTGTTTTACCTGGAACACATATTTCAGACTAGTTATAGGACTAGTAAAAAACCCTATCTTCCACAGGGTGTATCTTTGAACATATAATGACATGAAATATCAAATTCATATCAAAGGTACCCTAATATGTATTATAAACATCCTCCAATTTTTGATGTCCGAAGTGGCCCCAAAAAGAAGTTATAGCGAAATTCCAAGATAACTTGATTGAGGAACAAAAACCTTAGGATCGATGCTCTGATACCAAATGTAATGAACTGAATGCTTAAAATGTCATAACAAAATAGAATTACACACCATGTACAAAATGTGAGCATGGATCACAACTCCAATATAGATAAGTTATACAATAACTCCTTAAATAATATGAGAACCTCCTCCACATAACCAAATTACATTCATACTTCACAATTCACATCCCTACAATAATGAATACATGATCTCTATCTATACCTATTCACAACTACACATGAGTCCCATTTATTATTAGGATAACCCTTATTACATATATATTTTCATATTACATGTACATTTATCTCCATATATGCCCCCCTTGGGGTCATATCATATACATTTAACCCTATATATTCCCCCTTTGGGTCATAACATATGTAATGAACCAAATGCTTAAAATATCATAACAGAATAAAAATACACACCATGTACAGAATGTGAGTGTAGAGCACAACTTCAAGATATATAATTTACACAATAACTCCTTAAAGAATAGGATAACCTCCTCCACATAACCAAATACATTTATACATCACAATTCACATCCTTACAATAATGAATACATGATCTCTATGTATACGTATTCACAACTATACATGAGGCCCCTTTACTATTAGGTTAACCCTTATTACATATATATTTACACATTAAATGTACATTTATCCCCATATATCCCCCGCCCCCCTTGGGGTCATATCATATACATTTAACCCTATATATCCCCCCTTTGGGTCATAACATATGATGGAACCTATCTTGATGTTGTTGTTAAAAACTTATACGATTAGGTAGATTAAAGAGATGGTATTCCAAGAGAGATATGACATTCCAGTTGGCACACAATACTACCACCCTTATTAAAAAATGGGGGGTTATTCCATATAAATATCTTAAGTGAGATCACCATGTGAAAAGTCACTTTTGACATCCATGTGATATACCTCCCATCCAAATTTAGCAATAAGTGAAATAATTGGTTGAATAGAGTTCATATTTGAAACATGGGAAAGGTCTCAATGAAGTTGATACCTTCTTGTTGACAAAATCCCTTAGCTACCAAAAAAGTGTTATGTCTTTCAACAACACCCTAAATGTTAATTTGGTCTTGTAGACCCATCAATGCTTCACTACATTCTTTATTTGTGATCAAGGAACTAAATACCATGTTCCATTATTCATTATTAAATAATACTCTGTAGCCATATCATTCTCTCATTCAGATCAACCATGCTCATCTACAAATGTATTTGGATCACGTGCCTCTAACACACGCACCATTATTGCAACACTACCATATTATTTTTTACTTCTAGTTTTTATTTAGTCATTGATATCTCTTGCATTGGCTCCAATATATTCAACTGTCTTATTTTCCCATCTAGAAAGACAAACTCCCCTTGTTAAAGGAGACTCTTTACCAAGATCGTTATTTTTGGACTAAATAGGTGTTCCAAAACTTGTGTTTGATTTCACTATGGAAGTTCGAATATAAGTGGAGTTAGGAAAATAAGTCAACTAATGAATCAACAGTCATGTGAAGTTGCACTCGATCTAGAATTCCCTAGAATTTCCAAAGGATCGTTGCTCAACAAGCCAAAAGAAGAACTCAACATAGTGATACCTAAGGTATTCTCATTAAATACATCTCTTCTACATATAATATCATGTTTGATAGGGTAAAACAACATATATGTCTTTTATTATTCATAATATCCCATCATGATACAAGCATGACTCTTCACATCCAATTTATTTCTTCTATCATCTAGAATATTATCCATCACTATACATACAAAGGTTATAGATGTTTGATAGAGGGTTTTCTTCCACTCCATTTCTCAACTAGAGTCACATCCCATACAACTTTAGTCAACATAAAATTTTAAAAATAGTTTGAGAAATAGACAACTTCTACCCAAAACTTAGTTGATAGACCTTCATCCTGGAGCAAATAACATGTCATTTCTACCAAATTTTGATTCTTTCTTTCAATAATTTCATCCTGCTAATGTGTGTAAGGTACATATATTTGGAAAGAGATAGAATTTTGTGACAAGTACCTTTCAAAATCCTTGCCAAAATATTCTCCTTTATTCTAACTTTCCAACCAATCAAATACCAATTCAACCATCTAGTCAAACCCTTAGTCGGTCACAAAGTCAATTTTTAATTGCTTATTTACTATATGTCCAAAATATCAATAGGCGTGACAAACCTACATAGCCTATTGTTCCAACAACTTTAAGGTTCAACATTCTAAGGTATGAACATAAATATGACAATGAATATGCCCTGGGATGAATCAATCAAATGTACAATATTGGAGAAAAAATGACAAATGTGTCCCTATAGAGGTGATAGAGATAATAGGTGCAAGCATCCCTAGGCACTTGAGGTATGTGGAAGAACATGAATATCTAATCCGAGCATGTACTTGTAAATTAGGGTTTTCAAATAGAGAAGAGTTCAAGAATCCAAGATAGTTTTACAAAGAGGAATTGAAGGGTATAAATAGGCAAAGGAATGACCTCTAGGTGTAGGTATATGTTAGGCTATCCATTGGAGGGACATAGTCATATAGAATATCCATACCACACTTGTTGACCTAATTTTAAGGTTTTGGAAAGAATGTGTCATGGGTTTTTGTCCCTAAAATGAATCTTTGTTGTGTCATGGGTGATAGATGAAGTATATCTAAGGAATATATAGTATGATTTCCACTTAGATATCAAGAATGGTTAATGAGGTTTGACTCACTTAGACCCCATATATAGAAATTCCAAATGGATTTTGGCTACCATGGACCCAAAAGGAGGTATCTTAGGTAATTATGGACCCAATTGGGGGTTTGTGCCCTTAACTAAACCCACAAAGTTAGGAATCACCCCTAGTGGGTGCCTCAAGGATCAAAATGAGACAAATCAATGGTCAATGGCTAAATACAAAGGGATACAAAGAATTTATGGACCCCACATAAGTACTACAGATCCTAATGAGTTCCCACATCTAGGGTAAGGTGAGTAGAACTATATGAAGGTCCATGACATTAGAGAAATAGTTGAAAGACATCATATCATCATTGGGTAGGTGACACATGAATACAACATAGGGGTGGACCACACAAGACACCTCCCAATAGATAGATGTATGTGAGTACCTGAGTGAAAATTTCATATGCTACACTCATACTTCTCAAATAAGGTGAAATTGGATATTAATATGATTTTATCTTGTGTGATACTTATGATTCTTGGAACGTGTGATGGTGATTTTTTATCACAGTGAAACATTGTATACTTTACTCCATTCATAGTCACTTCTCCAAGAAACTAGAAAATCCACATCAACTTTTTTCTTTCTTGTGTTGTAATAATAAAATGGGTGCCTCTACTCAATAACACAATCGATTTTTCTCTTATTGCACTTACTAAATGCACCTCCAAAAATGTGAGGCATACATGGTAATAGACCTTTAATAGTTGACATCACCTAATCAATCAACATTATTTCAACTAATAGAAGCAATCGTATGCGTGTGCTCCATGCTTCCATAATAGATACATAAATCCTTTGTTCCTGCAAGGCCGGGAATGGATAGGGAATGAGTAACTCCGCACTTGAATGACATTTCATTAACTCACATCATGCATATATATATGAAGTGACCTTTTATTTCATCTTCTAAGAGGTCCAAATGACTCAAGTATCCAACATTCTCCCCCTTAATCTGAAGGGGTGTTTCTGAGTCCAAGCATCATTATGAATTTTTCATTTTTTTCTCTTCCAAGTGCTTTAATGGAGATTTCACAATTTTCTCATACTAATAGAAGCAATCGTATGCGTGTGCTCCATGCTTCCATAATAGATACATAAATCCTTTGTTCCTGCAAGGCCGGGAATGGATAGGGAATGAGTAACTCCGCACTTGAATGACATTTCATTAACTCACATCATGCATATATATACATGAAGTGACCTTTTGATTTAATCTTCTAAGAGGTCCAAATGACTCAAGTATCCAACATTCTCCTTAATCCAATGTGTGTTTGCGAGTCCAAGCATCATTATGAATTTTCATTTTTTTCTCTTCCAAGTGCTGCTTTGAATGGAGATTTCACACCTTTCTCTTATCATTCTAGGAACAATGCCTCAAGTGACTAGTATTGGAATCTACATGATATCGAATCAAATGGTACTTTGTGTTGATGTGCTTAATTCAATCATGGAATTTGGGATTCTTGGCCAAATTGATTGAAAAAATATCGTCAACTGTATGAGGAGTAGAATTCACTTTTTTCTCCCACAAATATTCAAGTATTTTCCTAAGCCACACAATTTGCTTTGTTTATTTTGCAACTACAACATATTCTACCTCAGTTGTGGGAATATGTTGGAACTGATCAAGCCAGGAACTCTAGGAGATAGATGTTGATCCAAGACTCATATAGGCCTAAAGTTGACACTCCATTTTATTTATCCCCAACAAAATTTCAATCATAATATCCAATTAGCATCCAAGTGTGTAGATTTTCTACCTAATATTCTTCTTTTCTCCTCAACGATCATATCATTTTTAATATCTTATTTTAATACCTTACTTTTAATATTATTTTTAGACATAACAAACTTTTCATTATTTTATTAATTCTCTTTTCTCCTAAATGGTCATCTCCTTATCATTTCTTAAATACTAATCCTCAACACTCATTTATAACATCGTAGAGCTTCATTTGTCCCTGATTATGGGTGGAGTGTCCACTCGAAACCTTGAACATTTCAAAACTCCTTACACGATATTTTTCGAGAAAGCTCATGCAATACCCAATTAGGGTGAATTCATCCACCTTAGATTACTTGAGTCCAAAATCTTGAGTCCCCTTCAAGTATTTTAGAACTCTTTTGTAGCATATCAATGTCCTTCACAAGGTTTTTGCATGAACTTGGAAAGAATCCAAACAACAAATGAAATATTTTTTTTCAGGTAGTGGTAAGGTAGTTCAAACTTCACACAAGTTTTTTGTACTTGGTTGCATCCTCAAATTAATTCCCTTCTTTTGATGTGAGCTTAAAATTTTGTTCCATTGGAGTAGATAAACCTAGACTATCCATTCAATCAACACTATTTCCATCCCTTCAATCACATCCAAATGAACTTCGGGTTTCGATGAAGTGGTTTCTTCAAGTTCTGATGAAGTAGTTGGAAATTCTTCATGAGGAGGAGATGGTTCTTCAAGAGTAGATCCTAGATATTGATCCAAGATAGCCACCCCCACCCCCCTCCCCCCTTCAATATTTGGAATCTCATCATCAAATTTGTGATATGTCTTTACATGGGTGAATTTATCCAAATGATCAAGTTGCATCTCAATAGTCTTGTCATTCTTGGAGGATTCAATAAAAAATACATCTATGGAAAGAATGAAATTATTGTTTACCTCATCATAAATACAATATTCCTAAGTGATATTTGATTACCCCAAGAAGATGCACTTATGACTCCTTGCATTAAGCTTGTTTCTTTTATCCTTAGGAATTAAGGTATAGTAGGTGGAACCAAAGACCCTGAGATGCATCACCGAAGGAATGTGGACATGCCACATTTCATGAGTATTATTTCCAAGAGAATAATATGGACACCTATTTTTCACATAAACTGCACAGAGAACTACATCAACACAAAACACCAATTTCACATTTTTGAAAAACATCATGGAACGAACTATATTTAAGAGAGTTTCATTCATTCTTTTAGCTACACCATTATGTTGAGGATTGGATGGAACAATGATTTGATGTTTGATCCCATGTTGGTGAAGGTAGATTTCAAATTCATTAGATGTATATTCTCTTCCATTATCAATATGAAGAGAGACAATACAAAACTGAGCATCATTTTGGATCCATACATGAAAAATTTTAAAAGTTTCAAAAGCATGTGATTTTTTTCAACAAGTACACCCAACACATCTTGGTGTAATCATCAACAAAATTCATGATATATCTATTGTCATTAGCATATGGAAGATGCATGGGGCCACACAAATCAGAATATATCAATCCAAGTTTTCTACATGCTTTGGATTTGGAATCATGAAAATGTTATTTGCTCTACTTTCCAAGGATACAAGCATCACATTGCTTCAAATTCCTAAGAATAATAGGCAAACTAGAAACACCATACTTTTTCAACAAACACAATCTATCATAATTGATGTGACCACATCTAACATGCCATAATATACTATATGGAAATGCACCTTCATCGTGGTGAGAGAGGTATATAAAATGTTGTGCATGAGCAAATGTCCCTTTCAACTTTAGCAGTCTTCTATCCTCCACTTCAGTGCTAACGACCATGTTGAAAAATCTTTCCTTATTTCAACTTTCCTCCCTCCCTCTCTTTGATTAATGTTTAATTTATTAACTTCATTCTATCATTTTCCTCTTTTTATTTTTGGTATTCCCCATTAACCCTCCACTCTAACTTGACAATGTCTTCTTATTTCTCACATATCTTCACTCCTTATAACAAAATATTTTCATTTTAAATCCTTTATTGTTCCTCTCATTATATTTAATAAAAACATATTATTAATTCCTTTGGTCACATTTTTTCAACAATTTTAGGTTTCTACCCTTACAACAACAAAATCCTTTTATTACTTTGAGGTGTCTTTAGTATAGATTATTTTTATATGTTTATATATTATTATGTTAATCTTTTTTCACCACTACTTCCTCTTTTCAAAAGGGTTATCAATTGGTTCTTATTGGAGATATATTTTTACCTCGTCACTCTTTTTCTCAATATTTTAGCTTTTTGTCCCTTAGGGTGGGTGGAATGTCCACTCAAAAAGTGAGACGTTTCAAAATATTTTACACTGTTTATATCCAAAAAGTTCAAGCAACATTAAGAAGTATTTTTTCAATGCATTGATATCATTCCTAAATGACTAGCCATATATAGAGAGAGAGATATCAACATTTTTCAAAGTAGAATGTTAATAACTTCCTAGTTTGAAATTGGGAAGATGTTATGTTTTTATATTATTATTTTAATCTTTTTCACAACTACTTTCTCTTTTCACAATTGTTATCATTTGGTTCTTACTCCATATATATTTTTACTTTATCACTCTTTTTCCTAACGTTTTATCTTTTTGTCCCAGAGGATGGTGGAATGTCCACTCAAAAAGTCAGGTGTTTCAAAATGTTTTGCACAGTTTATATCCAAAAATTTCAAGCAACACTAAGAATTATTTGTTCAATGCATTGATATCATTCCTAAATGAATGTTAATAACTTCCTATTTTGAAATTGGAAAGATGTTATCTTTTTATATTATTATTTTAATATTTTTCACAACTATTTCCTTTTCTCACAAGGGTTATCATTTGGTTCTTACTCTATATATATTTTTACCTCGTCTCTCTTTTTCCTAATAGTTTAGCTTTTTGTCCCTAGGGATGGGTGGAATGTCCACTCAAAAATTATAGCGTTTCAAAATATTTTACACAATTTATATCCAAAAAGTTCAAATTAAGAAATATTTGTTCAATGCATTGATATCATTCATAGATGACTAGCAATATATATATATATATAGAGAGAGAGAGAGAGAGAGAGAGAGAGAGAGAGAGAGAGAGAGAGAGTTTCAAAGTAGAATGTTAATAACTTCCTATTTTGAAATTGGGAAGATGTTTTGTTGATATTTTATATATATTATATTTTACTTTAAGTTGGTATTAAAATATTTTACTTAAAACAAACATTGAAATATTTTTGTAGTGGTATTTTATTTTATTTTTAAATATATCAACTCACCGTTAAACACTAAATTATACATCTCCTTCACATTGAATTGTAAAAAGCTTCTCTAAACACAATAATGGATCATTGCAACCATGTTGCTTATGTCAACATGTTATGTTATAATAGATGTATCTTTAAGCACTAAATTATACATCTCCTTCCCGTTGAAATGTCAAAGTGTCACTAGACACAATAATGGATCATTGCAACCATGCTACTTATGTAAACATGTTATGTTATAATAGATGTATCTTCAAATTTTACTCCATCACTAAAAATTTATGAAAATGTTTAGTAGATAGGTTTATAACTCCAACACCAATTTTGGGATTCACCATGGTTTTCCACACATCAAGGGTATTCGTTGTCTATCATGAATTCAATGGTTACTAAACAAGGAAGAATACCTTAAGGGAGATAGAGTGTTTTGTGGTCTAATGCAAATAAAGGTTTGTAGTAATGATTTTATTAGTCCCTGCCAAAGCATGGACTATAGTATTTGGTTAGAAGTCAAAAGGCTTTGACTCTTCATTACTTTGAAAACATTTTGTTAAATTTGTATTATTTCCATTTTTTATAATATTAAATACATTTTTCCTAAGTCTATGAATTCAAATTTTTATTCATTGAGACCACTCTTATGTGACTTTATTCCCTAGTGTTTTAAGCTATTTGTCAAAGTTAACAACTAATTTTAAAAAACAAAGTTTTAAGTGACCAATTTGGACTACTTGCACTACAATCGACGTTGTTTGCAATGCTCACTATGCTTCTCTGCCTTCCTGCTGCCACCACCACCCTCCACTTGCTATCTTGTTGCCAACACCACCCTCCACCTGGTAACCTGCATACGGTTCATATATTATAATTTTCACCTTCCTTGGCCTTAATCCCATTTCCATCTCTTGTTCCTTGCACCATGAAGAGAAAAAATCAAGCAAGAAAGCAACAATTCAACACTTATTTTTGGTTGGTTGCTTGACATTTTCTCCCATTTCCATCACTGGTTGTTGGGCATCTTTCTGAGACATTTGCTCCTATTTCCATTGATCGTCGTTGGGCATATTTATGAAGGAAGGGTCCCAACAAAAATTGGATGTCACAAGCTGCAGATATAAGAAGCGTAAGCATTAGACATGAGCGAGTGCCTCTTCTAATGACAGAGGTATCTTTAAATTGTTCTAGAGAGAATTGATACAGTGAAAAAGCTTCAAATACATAACCACCCATTTCAATTTTTTAACAAATAAATCAAAGCAGAGACTAGTTATCGTTCTCAATTGTTCCTATCTCAATTGTTGTTCTTATCTCAATGGACATCTAAGCCTGCCTGAGCCACACCAACTCTTAACATAGATGGTTTTTTTGTCTCGACTTTCTAACGGATGACTTAACATCAAGGAATGCCTTAACAACACACTCTCTCACCAATTGTACTACACCTAGGGAACAATTATATTAAAAATATTTATTTTATATTAAATTCATACAATTATATTAAAAAAAATTATTTCATTTTGAATTCATAATTAATTTAACTTAAGGTAGGTAATTTTGGATTTTAACAATATATTAATTATATTTTGCATTTTAAAAATAAACTAATTAATTAATAATAAAATATCTAAAATTGAAACATTTAAAATCATTATATTGAATTCATAATTAATTTAACGTATGTAATTTTCGATTTTAACAATATATTAATTATATTCTGTATTTTAAAAATAAACTAATTAATTAATAATAAAATACATAAAATTGGAACACTTAAAATCATTATTGTTTTTTTGGTTTGCAATAATTAATCTGTCTTGAGATGGAATACTCCCATGTTTTCTGTATTTTTTTATTGAAATTTTATCAGTCAGATTAGGATGAAAAGTCTGTACTGTATTCTCCAATTTGGCAGGTTCATTTTAGCTACCAAATCAAAAGGGCGATCTGATCTCTCCATATCCCACACCAGTTGAAACCCACAAATTGGTTTTTATGTCATTGATGGATGGATTACAACGAGGATGGAGTTTATGTAGCATCCAATCCAAACAGAAAAACTAAACATTTATATTTTTAAAAGCCTCTGGACGGTTCTCTACACCACTCTACTTCTACTTCCTCTCGTCTGGCCATTAAATAGTGGAATTTGACAGCCACCTTTCACTACAAATTTTGAATCAATTATTGCCATTCAAAGATAATTTTCTATGGCATCTCGTCTATGTAGTATGACTTCACGAATTTCCTGCGCGTTACAAATAAAGATAAAACAAAATGGGTTGATTGCATGAAGTAATATTCCTTTAGAAATGGCACGGTAATATTGAATACTATTTCTATATCCTGAGACCAACCTTTAGAAATGCTAAATCCTCTCCAAAATTGTCAACACACGAGCAGATTGGCATGCAAACATATGGACTAGGAGTTCCAATTCATCTAGAATTTTGTACAAACATGCATGTACAATGAACTCAGCAATCTCGAATAAGAATCATTCAAATGAAGAATGAACATTATAT
>SNQJ01S0028567.1:62995-78485 GCA_010110895.2 Picea sitchensis | reverse complement strand
TCCTGGTACTTCGAGGCAGTTGGAGTACGCTCCCAGGTAGTAGCCTGTTATTAAAACCTCAACTAAGAAATATTTTGTTCAACCTCCGGTCTTCGGAAATACAAAAGAAAAAATGGGTCCAAAGTAATGCTCCCATAGTGGGGAGACCTATTCAACAGAATCATCCCGAAGGAGTACTTAGAGTGTATCCCACACAACGACCTAGATGTAAGGGAGCTCGACAACCACATGTTCCCAAATATTCGATGGTCATACTTACACATGGTATCCTGCATAAATCTGGTTTTCCCATGCATTGAGGTTTTGAAATGGTTAATCGATCATATAGATGCGTAGAAATGTCTAATTAACGATGAGAATGGTGGGTGTGTTAGACTTTTCCTCCCGACAGAAGTTCATAAGTACTACAAACCCAAAGACCTAGAGTAGCGACTGAACATAGATTTTGTGGTGAAGTTCTACGAATTCCACGACACCAGCGGGTTGATGGCCTCATGGTGGAAGGAGGACAAGAATTTTACAAACCAGAGCAATGGCTGGTATGGGACAATCAACTTGAGGGAACCATACATCCACTTGATGGCTCTCATCTACCGACTGTATGGAGAGAAGGACTGCTCCAATTTTTCGGAAGCATGGATGCCCCTGGCATACACGGTGGCGATCTTCGGGAGTAGCTTCAACTGGGGAGCAATAATTTCCAAACAATTGAGCATTTGTGTACAACAGGATTAGACGTTGAAAGAAGGGGAAACCCCCGCTTTCCACATGGCCTCTTACCTTCTCGATGCTATCTTTGCAAGAAATGTTGTGGAGCTCCCTGCTCATGTTTACTTCAACATACTGTGGGATAATAGGTACAAAAACTCCTACGCCCTTATTTGTGATGAATTCATCACCCGAATTTAGTTTATTGTATTTAAAAAGGAATGCTCGAGACTATCGGCAACAACCAAGAAAATGGTAGTGAAGGTAGGCCACTAGTATTTAGATGAACACGCAACCTATATCAGGGTGTTCGAGGCCACCAAAGCACCACATCTACTCCCTTCTCATGTCCCAGACCGACTCATTGTGGGAGAAATCTGCTATCAAACTATCCTACAGAGTTGTAATGCCACGCTAGCCAAAGACAAGAAGCGAGCTTTCATACCCTACAAATTCCATGTGGGGTTTTATTTAGTAAAAGGCACTGCTCAATCCAAACAAGAAGGGTTGAGCCAACTTGAATTCAGGTTCCCAACATGTCGATTCCGCAAGCACGACCCTAAAGGCCTAGTCCCCCAACATGCTTCACATGTATCATCTTGTTGGCCATATCCGCATGACAAACTTGAGGATGAAATTTTCACAGAATGTGCTCAAGACTGAGAGGAGGTAGTACAAGGCGGGAATGCCACCCTAGGTTTAAAGCCCCAGACAAGAATGCACATTGAACTTTAAGCTAATTTCTTCTAACCTCGAGTTCAAGCATAGATCCCTTTGTTTTACAATTTTCTTTTAGCAATATTTAATTTTTATTTGATTTATCATTCTATGTCTTTTACAATTTAATCATTTCTATGTATGGTTTTATACAATTGAAAAAAAAAAAAATTAATAAAGGAAGGACAAATAATAAAAAGCAAAGGCAATGTTTTGTTTATTTTAGCAAAAAGTAAATTAAAGCAAAGCTAAAAAGCTAGAAAATTTTTTAACTAAGAAACTATGTTAGATTTAAAGAAACTTAACCAAAATAAAACTTATTACATAACACTAGTTTAATATAACATTTTTCTTTCTTTTAGAACTTAGGATGTGGTAAATCAAAATAAAGTAATTAAAAACAAAAGGGTTTTTACACTAGAATATTTAATGAGTGAACATAATTACATATGAAGCATTTATGAATGATAAACTGTGTGAATGTGATTATTACAATAAATATAATAATTTTTATTTTTTTTTAGGATTTATATATATTTTTTATATTATGAAATTAAGATGAAAAATAAAGTTGAAGAAAATTAAGGAATTTAAAGAAAAAATCAGAGAAATGTAGTGACACATAGCTAGTTTTTATTGAAAACTCCCATACAACATCATAAATCAACCAAAATCTTCAAGTCCCTGCGTAGACGGCCAGGTACATGGTCTTTAGCCTTTCTAGACGAAACGTACAATAAAAATACCAAGCATAAAAAATAAAAAAAAATAA
The DNA here is from genome assembly GCA_010110895.2 of Picea sitchensis. Taxonomy (NCBI): domain Eukaryota; kingdom Viridiplantae; phylum Streptophyta; class Pinopsida; order Pinales; family Pinaceae; genus Picea; species Picea sitchensis. The sequence goes on along the minus strand of SNQJ01S0028567.1, from coordinate 76,288 downwards.
AAAGAGTTGAGTCAAGAAGGAATAGAACCATGATGGCGAATTGTAAGGAGAGAACCTGCATAGTAAAACTGATTAGCGTCGAATCAATCGAGCCTTATTTTTTTTTTTAGATAAGAAGTGTAGTATATATTAAAAACCTGCCAAAGGCAAAAAGAGAACAACCAGTTACAGTCAAAGTCTGGTTAGGCTGATGGGCTGCCCCAACAGAGGGGAAACCAGCCCATTCAACCAATTAGTTCACAAGAGTTTGATATAGTCTACTGAGCATAAAGGTCTGAACTATAATAGCAGTAATCAAAAGAGACACATAACCTAGATGGTAGCTACGTAGCTTGGCCAGGTGCCCTGGAGGCTCTCGGACCCTGTTTCCTCTTCAATGATTGCGGTACCACCGCCCCATTGCTCTTCGTCCTTTGGAGTAGCGTCGAGGCACTAATTGCTTGTCTTTGTATCCTGTGGCTGAGGCTTAGGCGATGTCCCGCTGCTCTGATTTTTCTCCCCATGCTCTTCTCTGGAATGCTGCATAGCAACATTGCTGCAGGAGGGTGAGCCGTATTCCTTTCCCTTATCCGCTCTGATGCCTCCAGTATCAACAGTAGTTTCGGGCATGGAGGTCGATGCTTCCGTATCTTTATGGATAGTCGCCTGCAGAGAGGATAGGAGCTGGAGGAATAGTCCTATCTGTTCATTGTTTAGTTCTAATCGGAACTGTAAGTCCTCCACTCCCCGACGAAGATCGAAAACTAAGCCCTGAAGAATGGCTAGTTTGTCTATGAGTCTCTCACCATGGATGTCGTCCGCCGAGGAGTGTGCCTGGTGTGGTCGGTCGCTTGAAGGAGGAGGGTTCTGTGCGGCATAGGGACCGGGAGGGGCTGGGGGATTAGGGTGTGAGAGTGCACCCATTGACAAAGATTGTATTTCGCACAGTGCCGAGCTGAGGGAGTGAGGAACAAGCTCACGGTGGTGGGTGGGAGCGTCCACGGGAGGTTGCGCAGGGGGAGGGACCAAAGGTCGATGGGGCCTCCAGGGAGAGCCTCGTCGAGGCTTCCCTCTCAGTCTCTTTTTGTGCTTCGGCATGGTGGAGCTGCTGTAGCGTGTCAAGAGCCAGAAGTGGAGATGGATAGCCTGGTGTCTGCCTACTCTAGCCCACGAAATTCTCGGGTGGGGGGGTGCCTTCGGCCTCCAGTTCAAACAGCGCTCTACACAAAGAGCCATAACCAGGAGCCTCTTCATTATCAATGCGACGGAAGGAGGAGTCGTAAATGCCCGAGCGTATGACATGAAAGGAAATAAATTCACAGGAGGGTGGCGGGTGAGGGAACGAGCCCTTCACATGGCTCCCTGCCCCGCTGGCGCTCTCCGTGTTCCTCCTCTTGCCTCGTGTATTCCATTAACACCCCATCTGGGGAGGTATCCACCATTCTGGCTTTGAAGATGCACTACTACAGAATGGGGTGATCAGGTTCCAGAGCTGGGTTGCATATGAATTCCGACTCGAGCCTATTGATGCCTATATTGGCTAAAGCATCCGCCACTTGATTTGCTGTTCTTCGGACGTGGGTGGGGACGATGGCCATGTCTGGTCGCAAGGAGTCGGTGATGCGCTGTAATCCATGCAGGAGGCGCCAGCTAGGTGAAATCCTTTCTGGGCTGACTCCGTTGAGTATTTTGCACAGCAAGCTGATGATGATGTGGGAATCTCCCTCCACTACTAATTTGGAGAAATTGTTTTCAAAGGCTAGTTGTAGTCCCTGAGTGAGGCCCCAGAGCTCTGCTGCATTATTCGTGGAGTGTCCTATATAACCAGCTCCAATGAGAAGGATTTTCCCAGTGTGGTTGCGGAGGACTATTCCATATCCTGCTGGTCCTGGATTGCCTTTGGAGGCCTCGTCGAAGTTGAGTTTGATGAAGTCCTTCGGGGGAGGGGACTAGGAGGTGGGGCTGCTTTGGGAGGGTGGCGATTTAGTGGGGGCACTAGTCTGCACGGAGGAGGGTGGCGACCAAAATCGAATGATAGAGATCTCTGCTGGGTATCTGTTGAGGTGATCCTCTGCTCGGAGCTGGGGGGGAATGGATTCCAAGATGTTACGGTAGCACAGTTGCCATCGGTGATGCCAAGGGAGGGAGAGGCCTTTGAAGATTCTGTTGTTCCGTTCTTTCCAGGTTTTCCAAAGAATAAAGCCTGGGAGGAGCTGCCAGATACGATTGAGGAGGGGAGATTGGAAAGCCTGGTCCCTCCATTTGGCTATGGTATCCATAATGTTGTCTCTGCAACGATCCGAGGTTCGCATGATGATTGTCGCTTGGTCCCAGATTTGAGCAGTATAGTGGCAGGAGTTGAGTATATGCTCCATAGTTTCCTCTGCCTCGCCACACAGTAAGCACATAGAAGGTCCCACAAATCCTCTTTTCGAAAGGTTGTCCCATGTGAGAATGCTGGAGTGAGCGACTAGCCAAAGGAATAATGTAACTTTAGGCCAATGCTTAAGGTTCCAGAGCTTGTCCCATAATTGTTTGTTAGGTGGAGGATCAATGTGTGCTCTAAGCCGGTAGGCTTCTTGCGTGCTGAAGGTGCCTTGCGGTTTGTGTCCCCATCTCAGAATGTCCTCTCCGTCTAGTTTGGGGATTCTACGCTTCATTAATTCCTCCTACAGAGGTTCAAGATTCTCACCTGGTTCCAGATTGAGGCATTCAATATTTACGTGCCACTGGCGCCACTTTTCTTCTTGGGGGTCGACCTTCCAGTAATCAGCCACTCGGATTAGTCCTGACCGGCTGGCCTGATTGCAAATGCTAAGGGCCCATTCCTCCTTACCCAGGATCGGCCATTGCTGCCAGGAGTCATGCCAAAACATGGCTGTTTTCCCATTCCGGATATCCCAGAAAGCATGTTCAGTTATCAAGCGCCGATTTTGCATGGCCGCAGTCCAAATTAAGGAGCCTTGGGTGTCTTCATCCCAGAGGATTAGGTTTATTTCTGCCATATTTGGAGCATATTTTTTCCTCCAAAGTCGGGCCCACAGGTCTTTGGGGATTTTAAGCCAGCGCCACCAAATCTTGGCGCTGAGGACCTTATTCATGATGACCGGATCTCTTAGCCCTAGACCGCCTTGCTCCTTGGGTCGACAGAGCTTGTCCCAGTTGACCAGGGCCAATTTCTTCCCTGTGTTGAGTCCCTGCCAGAGAAAGTTCCGTTGAAGGATTTTGATGGTATTGAGCACAAACTTAGGAGCGGCTAGCGCTGAGAAAAAATAGATCGGGAGGGCTTGGAGGATAGCTTTGAGAAGAATAAGACGGCTGGGCAGGTTGAGGACTCTGTAGGTCCAAGAGGACAACCGCTTGGTGAAGGCGGAAAGGAGGTGCTCCCATGAAGAGTTTCGGAGTGCATTATCAATCAATGGGATGCCAAGGTATTTGGATGGAAGGGAGCTTCTGTTGAAACCTAGAATGCCCGAGATGTGGCACTGTATCTGGGGTGGAGTATTGAAGAAAAAGACCTAGGATTTGTCCTTGTTGCAGTCCAGACCGGAGGCTTCAGAGAAAGTTTGAAGGATGCTCAAAATAGAATTGGCTTCTCGGGCCGTGGGGCTGCCCATCAAAAGGGTGTCGTCAACAAATTGACTATGCGAAACAGGAGGGGAGATGTCGTGGAGGGGTAGCCCTGACAGCTGCTTTGAGACAATGGCTGCATGGATAGATCTACTAAGGCCTTCGTCTAGGATAATGAAAAGGAAGGGGGAGAGGGGATCGCCTTGCCTGATCCCTCCAGAAGGGGAGAAGGGCTGTGAGGGGACACCATTAACAAGTATAGAAAAGAAAGCCGTAGAGGTTAGGTTAAGTATCCAATCTACCCATCCTGAATTGAAACCAAAAGCTAGCAGCATTGCACGCATGTATTCCCAGCTAATTTTGTCAAAGGCTTTGGAGAGATCCAATTTGAGGAGCATACCTGGGGTTTTGGTCTTCTGCAACGAGTGGATGACTTCGTGAGCGAGGATAACGTTGTCTAAGATCTGTCTTCCCTCCACGTAGCCAGATTGCTCCGGGGAGATGATTGTCGGCAAGATGGTTTTGAGTCTTCTGGCTATCACTTTGGTAAGGAGCTTGTAGATGACATTGCAGAGAGCGATAGGCCTGAACATCTTGGGGTGGTGAGCTTGCCCCTCTTTGGGGACTAAGGTGATGAAGGTTGCATTTAGAGCCCGGAGGACCTGTCCCGAAGCTCGGGAGTCTTCTAAAATTTCCCAGACTTCCGTTCTGATCATCGCCCAGCAGTAATGGAAGAAATCGTTGGTGAATCCATCAGGGCCAGGAGCTTTACATTTCGGCGTTTCCTGAAGAGCTTGGTCCACTTCCTCAATGGTTATCGGCCTCAGCAGGCTCGCGTTCTACTCCTTAGTGACCAGGGAAGGAATATGCTGCGTGATCTTGTGGATGGCTTCTGATTTGTCTACCTGCGGTTCTGTCAGGAGATTTTGAAAGTGTCTTAGCAGGGCCGCCTCCATGTCTGCATGCGAGTGTAAGACGTCCCCTTCGTCTGAGATGAGGTGCGTGATCCTGTTGGTGTGACGCCTATGAACAACTGTTCTGTGGAAAAATGTGGTGTTGTGCTCCCCTTCTTTGAGCCATTGCACCCGCGATTTCTGCCTCCAGAGGATTTCTTCTTGCCTCTTCCTTTCTTCGAGTTGTTGGTTTATGCTGGTTTCCTGGGCCTTAAGGTCGCTTGTGAGTCCTTGCAGCCTTATCTGATGTTGAATTTCTTCCATTTGTGCCGTAAGCTGTTTCTTGGCATCAAAGATATTGCCGAAAGTGTTCTGATTCCACAGTTTCAGATTGTGCTTGAGGTTCTTTAGTTTCTGTTGAAATTTATACATTTTGGAACCCCGAGGTACTTCTGCATTCCTCCACCAAGTTTGAATGTTTTCTTGAAAATTGGGGTGGTCTAACCAAAAGGATTCAAATCTGAAGGGTTTCTTACTAGGCTTGGCTGAAATATCCACCCACAGTTGTAGCACCCAGTGGTCGGACCCTGGAAAGTTGAGTATGGTGGATTCCATGGAAGTGCCTTCCAACATGAGCGCTTCCGAGACGAGAAATCTATCTAGTCTGCAGGCAATTTGGTGACTCCCTGTTCTTCTATTTGTCCAGGTATGGATGCCATTACTGGTGTTCAGATCGATTAAGTGAAGGGTATCTAGAAGATTGTCGAAATCGCTGGATTCCATGTCCAGCCGCCGCAATCCTCCTCTTTTCTCTTCCAGGCTGCGTATGATGTTGAAATCCCCCCCTATGATCCAGTTCTTATGATGGGTATGGCTCGAAGCCTGGCTCAGGCTCCTTAGGAAAGCTGGCTTATCCCTTAGGTTGGCTGGGCCGTAGACATTTATCATGTGTCCGGGCCTATTTGAACCAATGAGCCTATAATCAGCTTGGATGGTCCATCTAGTGGCCGAAAAGTTCTCCATGATTATTGCGCTGGTATCCCATAGAATGGTTAAACCTCCTGCTGTGCCTGTGGCATCGATAGATACCGCTGCCCCCTGCTTCCAGCATTTGGGTAGTAATTTGTCAATGTCTTCTGAGGTGCACTTTGTTTCCTGAAGAAATATGACTTCTGGCCGTTCTGCTATGAGCAATTCTCGTAGCCTTTTTTGCTTTCTACGTCCGTTGAGACCTCTAATGTTCCAAGTGAGGATTTTCATGATGATGAGGGGGTGGGGAGGGGAGGGAAACTGTCCGAAATCAGGTTGATTTGGCCAGAGTTCACCATGTAGTTACCTATTTCTTGTATCAGCTTGTTGNACGTCCGTTGAGACCTCTAATGTTCCAAGTGAGGATTTTCATGATGATGAGGGGGTGGGGAGGGGAGGGAAACTGTCCGAAATCAGGTTGATTTGGCCAGAGTTCACCATGTAGTTACCTATTTCTTGTATCAGCTTGTTGGTAGATTTTCTGCCCCGTTTCTTTTCATCTTTCTGAATTTTGTTTGGGCTTTTTGATTGACCTCCCTGGATGCCTAGACCTTTGCTAGCTCGCGCTGTGGATCCCGCAGAGGAATTGAGGAACACCTTGTGAACCTTTCGTAGCTGATCCCTGGGAATGGTGTATAGTTTTTGTTGCCTGTAGGCGTGCTCCAAGTGTTCCAGATATACCCCTGCAAGGTCCTGTTCCTCTAGTTCCATATCCGCCTCCCCATCCTCTGCTTCCTGTGGGTCTTGTTGGATTTTGGCCATGTCAGGTGGATTGAGATCGGGGGTCTTGATCAGAGAGGGATGGTCTCCACTTGGGCCAGGGGGTGGGGGTGCAGAGCTCTGAGGTGTGGCCCCCGAGTGGGTCTGGGTGACGGTCTCTTCTGGTTGATCTTGCAGGATTGCAAATTTGTTACTAGTTGAGGGGTCTTTACTTACCTGAGCCGATTGCCGCCTGGCTCCTTGATTCCTTTTCCCCGCTGGTTGTACAAATCCATCCTTGTCCTTGCTGCCCTCCATGTTCCCTTCTTTGTGCCCTTCTTTTTGTGCATTGTTGAGTGGGCATTCCCGGAAGAGGTGACCATGCTCATGGCACTTCCTGCATCGGAATGGGATGTGCTCGTAGTCGATGGTCTGAGACCAGTCTTCATCGTGGTACTCTAGCGTGATGGAGCCCGGAAGTGGTTTGGCAATGTTCATGTACACGTAGATGCGTGCATAGGAGGTATATCGGCGTTGCTTAGTAGCCTCTGAGGATTTGACATAAACACCTATGGTATTGCCAATTCCGGCCAAGATCTCTTCTAGCCAAAACTCCTGGGGTAGGGAATAGAGTCTGATCCATACCGGTGCGTGGGAGAAGTCCTCCTTCTCAGGGCTGAACTTCTCAGTCCAAAATCTCAGGAAAAGCCCTGCTGAGTTGAAGAAATACGGCCCTCCTTCGAAGACCCGATTCCGATCCTCCAGGTTATGAAAGATGATGGTGAAGAACCCTTTAGAGCCCAGCTGCAGGTCATAATGGCCTTTCGGTCTCCACCAATGCTGTATCCATTTGATTAAGTCTCGCTCAGAGGGCCAAAGCCCTAGGAATTTTCCTATCAGGGCATAATCCCTCATGTATTGTTTATGTTCCTCAATACGTGGCGAGCTGATTAAATATTTCGGGGCCTGGGGGGCTTGAGGTATGCACTTACCTGGTAACCAAGGAGGCGACGTTGTGGCTTTCTCTTTCAGCAGATCTATTTCCATCGCAGGATCTTTGAAGGGGCCCTCCGTCAGAAGTTTCTCCCGCAGGTCCGGAGGCGTCTCAAAAGTTGGCCGAATCGGCCCTTCAGCAAGTGTGCCGCCTGCTATGATGCGGCTGTAGGAGGCGCCCTGCGGCACCCCCTCTTGGCGGTCCATGGCCTCAGAGGTCAAGAGTCGTGGTTGCGCACATCATGTGTGCAGGGAAGGGAAAAACCCTAGCTCGGAGCTCAATAGTATTTTAGCATTTTTTAATCAATCGAGCCTTATTACAACAAACTAAACAAGTAAATATTTACCTCATAAAAACCAACACACTCATCCTTTCTTATCCTCTTCGCTGCTTCGCAAGACCACCTACTACTGACGATTTCATCAATCCCTGCTGAAGATGTAATGGACGGATGAAATGAAAAACTTTCTCTGACACTCACAACATATTACTCTCTGAAAAATCTGCCTAACTTCTCACTCTCAACTTTTTTTCTGAGACAATACTTCCTTCAGAAAAATATGTATTTTGTAACTTCCTCTAGAATCCGTTCCCCCACCCCCACAATGGCTGCGCGCTGCTTCTTTAAACCTTCTTGGTGACCGTTCCTTCAGTTGAGCGGTTTTAAAACTGAACTCTAACTTTCCCAGAAACGCTTTTAACATATTACAAAAATGAATTATCTTAATTATCCCCGTGTCATGTCCAGAATTTATTTCTAACATTTATTAAATAACAATTACTTTGCACCCGTTTCTGTATGATCAGACTCTGCTTCCATGTCTCCACCATACCCAGTATTCACTTGAGTGTTTTAGCTTTCAATCCGACCTTTGATATCCCTAACTTTCTCACAAACTCATCAACACTCCCCATAGTTGCTACAACGTGCTGCAAGATGATCTGCAAACACTGTTGCTTCACAATTTATTGAACTCTGTGTCAAAGTTTTGGCCTGCGTACCATGCACCTCCAGTTATCCCTTTTGAAGGCGTTAATTCTGCCAGTATATACACCTTCTCTGCTTGTTCTAACTGTGCGAGCGTATTCTTGTTATTCCACATGCAGATTCGCATATATCGAGAACCTTATCAGTCAAATCACTAAGCAAATCACTAAGCAAAAGAGGTCCCTTGTCCCACAAACAAAGGGGTCTCATACACCAATTTGATTTGATGTAACTTGATCGTGACCTTAAAAATAATTTATTATTATTATTATTATGTCAATCCTTTTTTAAATTTGATATAACTCACATAACCTTTATTAGACACTCAAATGCTTTCTACCATGTTTTCCATAACATGTTCCTTGCCATGTTTCTGTAACTGCTTCATAATGTATTCCTTTGAATGGACCATGATTCATAATGTATTCATTTGAATGGACCGTGATCAGACTATAACTAGCCTTTTTTATATATAATAAGGCTAGAGTGGAAAGGACATGGCAAATAAACTAATATATTTTAGCTTTTGGGCATAACTTTTTGTTTGGATATAAAAGTGAATGATGAAGTATGCTTGGAAAGTAAGACATGTTGCTAAAATATAGCATAACTCTACACTCGAAAGTAAATATATAATAACATATTTACCTTGAAAACTTGATAGGACATCGAATAAAGTTAAGTTAGTATTGCTATCACCAATTCTTGTAAGGGGGTGTTTCTCTCCAGTTTTGGTCTCTTGGTGTAAAGTGTGAAGAAATGGGGTTCAAAAACCCACTTACCCTAAATTTGGAGTGCAAAATGTGCATTTAGTTAAGCGACAGGCAAATCTGGGTGGCCAGAATCTGCACGCCTAGATCTGCGGTCGGGATTTAATTCCGAACCCCCCTTGTTGTTCTACCTTTAACGAGGGGGTGGGGTGGGGTCCGGAATGAGCGCTAAGGAGTGCGTGGATATGGGCGGTTGGGATTTGCACACCTAGATTTGTGGCCCAAATTGGATTTCGGACCCCCTTGCCTTTTTNCTGACGTGGTGCCTTCTCATGCTGTCGGCCCCTCTCCCACCTAAAACCACTTTTCGCTCTCCCCTCGACACTTGTCTCCCGCTTCCCTCCTACCTTTGACCACCTTAGAGCCCATGAGTTCTGCCAGGTCCATCCACATGGCCCCCCTTCAACTCATCGTCCTCTCACCTTCTGCCATGTGTTCTCTCTCCTCAACACACCTTCCACCATCCGATGTCCCCTCCCTCTGTGTCACTTCCACATGAGCGCCCCCCCGTCTCACCTTCACAGTGTTGGAACCTTCGCCCTCCTCATCAGATCCTCGTCCACGTCTGTCATCTGGGTCCCCCCGTAGCAATCCAGAGAAGCAACAAACAACCAAAGATAAATCGCCACATCTTGCAGATGCATGTTTGACTTGGGTCTCCCTGATCTCGATAAAGCAGTTATTCAAGTTGGTAGAGGTGGCTGAGACATCGTCTCCTCCCTTAAATGCAAAGCCAGAAAAGGACGGGCTGTGGGGAAAGACTGTCATCCAGTCTAACAAATATTGTGTCTGACAAGCGACTGCATGGGCAGTTTGCCCAACGTCTGCATGCATAGTCTGAACGAAGTGACCTGAACGCAGTGCCATGGAAGCCCGAGCACATTCCCGATGTTTACGAAATTTTGAGTATATGTAGGCATCTTTGCCATTTTGTAAAGGATGGATGGTAGAGCTAAGCTCCCTACTATAAAGCTTTGAGGAAGCACTGGTTTTCTTGGTTATCTATTTGTAGGTGAAACATTCTTGTTTAATGACAGTCAGCGTCTTTTCGCCTCTTTGTAAATTGTTGTTTTAAAACACTCGGAATTGGAGTATCCAGTCGAGGATCATGACGACGCTATGATGGTCTAATTGTAGTGGTATCATGATCAGTTTTACCCAGCTTCCTCTTTCTTTTTCTTCCTCTTACCCTGAGTATCTCATTGGAAGATCCAATCGAGTGGTTACAGTAGCCACTGTGATGCAAGGTTTGATCCTGGCATTGTTGTAACTGTGTCATCCAGGCATATCTCAGCGTCTTGTTCTTTCTTCTCGAGGTTATTGGAAGCTTGATGCCTATAATAGACCTTTGTAGTCTATCTCACTAAGTCTTCCTCCTACTCACCTTGATTACAACTTACTGACTGAAGTTAGATTAATACCTCACCTGTTGATGCATAGCCTAGTCCAGGGTTCTGAGTTAAAGCGACATTGTTCCGAGTTCATTCTCTGTCGATCACCCCTTTTACATATTGTGACATAAAACTGATGGGCGTCGAGCTCTGCTCCTACTGCAATCAAGGAGTGACTTCTGACGCTAACATTTCTGGCACCGTTGCCGGGGACAAAGTTGAATATTTTCCCTGGGTAGAACGACAACGAGCTTCTGATTTTGAAGGTGCATCAAACATCAGAACCATTGAAGATTTCACTTGCATCTGGCGACTCCTCTGAGAAGATTCCACCTGGTAACTCCTTTGTTGTAGTGCCTCTGGCTACATCTAGTAGCCCTTGGGAGACATAAAGTTTAGCTCTGGTCTTTGATGGTGAACAAAGACTGGACACACTCATTTTGCATAGCATTCACCTGGCGACTCCACATTTAAAGACTCCATTGGAGGGGATTATGTTGACAGAAAGAAGTCCATGTCGAAGGGAAAGACCAGCTATCAGTTCATGAGCTTGCTGCATGAAGTCCTGTATTTATTTATTATCTCATTCATTTCTTTCCCTTTACTTATAGAGAATTTTTTCTTCTACTTTGTACATTCCGATGTCCTTGAGCCTCCTCTTATTCACTCAGCCTTGGAAGAAGAAAGCATACCCTCTTCTTGTGTTGTAGATATTAATCTTGTGCCTTCACTTCTGCCTATCCATGAAGATGATATCTATATCACACCTCCTCTTGAATTTGAACGCCTTTGTAGTCCTGAGGAGGTTGAGAATAATTCACAGTCTTCCAAGACCTTCTTACCCCCTGTTATTCCCGTCGAGCCTCTCCAGCCTCTTGTTGAATCCCATGATCAGCTCACAGCTTTTCAAATTAAAATCAGAAATAAGTTGTTTAAACTCATGAGGTTGCCATGTTACCTTAACCCCTATCCTCATGATTCCTTTGAGTATCTTCCTCAGTTTTCTGGGGAGGATCATGTTACAGTTCAGAGGCATATAGAGGCCTTTGAGAATTTTATTGATCAGTTTGAGATTGTTCACGAAGATGTTTTCATGAGGTTGTTCTCACATTCCATGTCTGGAGATGTTGTTGTATGGTTTAGATGTCTGGAGGCCGGTTCTATTAGTTCCTGGACCGAACTATACCATGCATTTTTAAAGTTTTGGGGTGAGAACAAGTCCCTTGATCAATACTAGTATGAGTTTAATGCCTTGAGGAGACGGGAAGATGAAGCCTTGAGTGTTTTTAGCTGGAGATTTTTTAGTGTTTCTCATAGCATGCTTGTAGAGATCAGACCCACAGAGACTTCTGCTATGGTGTACTATATCATGGCTAAGAATCTAGAGCTATTCCTCCTCCTGAGAGAGAGTAAATCCTCATCATTGATACATCTATTTGAGGATGCTAGAGAGGTTGAAAAGAACATCAGGGCTAGCAGGTGGTTTCATAAGCATATCAATGTACATATACAGGAGGAAGAAGACTATTAGTCTATTTCATATTCTGAGCAAGGATATATCAATTATGGATTAGATCTAGAATAAGAACCAGGAAGTAGGTATGATTCACAAATGGAATCAGTTCCTTCATCATTTACAGATTTTTCTGGGGGCAGGGATGCATACCTTTCTGATGATCAATTTTCGGATCATTTTGAGCATGAAGCAGTAACTTACTACATTAATAGTTGTATGCTCTTAACTGATCACGGTCATTTTGATTTTAATCATGTTCCTCCTTTAGATGATGACCATTTTTCTGGGGGAAAAGATATAGCTGCAGAGGATCAAGACTTGTTTCCTGATTAAGGAGAAGGACATTCTTTTGTGAGCAGAGAAATTTTTGTAGAGGAACGTCCTGGTCTTCTGAAGTAGACAGGATTCTATCACATTTCCCACGATCCCGTGGCCATATGCATCGAGTCCTACATTTCATATTTTCTGAAATGTTCTTATAGCATTGGTTAACCAATACTCATAGTTGAGTATTGTGTTATGAAATATTTCCAAGACCTCACTATAGAGCATATTCCTTTATTAATTAAGGAAAAGACATGGGTGGAAATCAACTCTACTAGGGTTGCAGGAAGCACAGAGTAGTATAAAGAGGAGGAGTTTAGTGGGCAACTCATCTCCTATCCAGAGCCTTTTTTTGAGCAGGTGTCACTTGGCATCAGCCAACCTGCATCTATCCTCTATCCACTTGTGCACTCTGAAGACATCATGCCACAGGTGAACAACCATGAAGGACACAAGATGTTTTTTGACCAATTGAGCTCCCCTGACTTTAGATATTGTGACCCTGTGGGGTCATATATGGAGTTGTTCTTTCCAAAGGCTTTGGAGCCTATACATTTATTCCCCTTCTCAGCATTTGGGGGTATGAACAACATTCCCAGCCTTGTCTTCATTTTGCTGTCATGCCTCCCTAACATTTTATGGAGTATCTGTAGTAAAGAGAGGGGTCGAATCACTAATCAGTCTCGGTGGCTATGGTGGAAATTTGCTTTCACATTGCCCATGTATATAGTTTTAGTAGCTTAGGCTCTGTACATAAATAGGCTCATTTGAGCAGGTTTGTTTGTTTTATTTTCCTTTCGGCTTTATAGTCTTCGGAAATGGTTTTTGAGCTTGACTCCAAAGCCCAACAGAAGGCAACTAGAACTACAGAAGGAGTTCTTAGAGCATCACAGGGATGACTCTATCCCCCATGGAGCCTAATGTTATCACTAATTCTTGCAAGGGGGGTGTTTCTCTCCAGTTTCAGTCCCTTGGTGTAAAGTGCGAAGAAATGGGGTTCAAAAACCCACTTACCCTAAGTTTGGGGCGCAAAATGTGCATTTAGTTAAGTGACAAGCAGATCTGAGCGGCCAGAATCTGCGCGCCTAGATCTGCGGTTGGGATTTAATTTCGGACCCCCCCTATCGTTCCACCTTTAAT
>SNQJ01S0028567.1:49669-60850 GCA_010110895.2 Picea sitchensis | reverse complement strand
CTACGGCTGCAACTGCAATTGGTATTGCAACTGCAACTGCAACTTAGGGTTTTATGAGGAAACCCTAATTTTTCAAACTTCGAATTTTGAAATTATGATCCAGGGGATAGATGCGCTAGGCTGAGGTGAGTTAGCTGGTGTAGTCAAAATTTCGAAAATCCAACTTTTACCCCCTCAAACTTGATCTGCAGATTTCTGGACTGGTGCTTCTGGTTTTCTGGTACACTGGTTTTCTGGTTTTCTAGTACTTTGTGAAACTAGGGTTTCACTTTCTGGGAGATCTAGCCACTGAAAAGGTGCGCTCTAAGTGCCAAAATGATCCTTGGGGGAGGGCGCAACTTTCTAGGTGGTTAGGGAGATGAAAAGATTCACTTTTGCAAAACCCTAATTTTTGGGTAACAGTGACGTTTTTCCTCTTGAGAAATATGATTCCTTTAGGTTGGCTCTGATACCATGTTAATGTTTATGCCATTATTATAGTTCTTTGCATTTCAATAGATAAAAGCATAATAAGAACAAGATCACTGAGAAATACACATTCATAAGAGACACAACATTTATCCTGGGAAACCCTCTAGGGGAAGAAAACCCAGCAAAAACTTCCTTATCATAAATAGCTTAATAACTCAAACCAATACAGATAGTCCTCTCCAAGAGATGCGCCACTCTTCTTCTCCTCTCTTCAACTGGTAATTGCAGCTTGCCTCATAAGAGAATAAGCAAGTGAGTGTGTGTTTGAAGTGAGGTGCTAGCCTCTTATTTATACAAGACTGACACGTGTGAAAGGTCACAACTGGCAGGGACGACCTCTCACTCTGGGTGGGTAAACCCACCTTTAATTAATTATGGGTCTTCCATAATAACTGTTGAGGTTGACTTCTTATTCTACACTTTGTAATTGTCCGATGACCAATCCACAAAAGGGGATTTGGTCCTTATACAATTACCAAAATGATTAATCCTCAATGGGGATTAATCCAATAACAACAATAATAATAATGACATGATTAATCCGCAATGGGGATTTAATCCAATAATAAAATAATAATAAGAATTCTCTTCGCAGTTACATTATTTCAACAATCATGCCTATCCATGAAGATGAGATATGTATCACACCTCCTCTTGAAGTTGAATGCCTTTGTAGTCCTGAGGAGGTTGAGAATAATTCACAGTCTTCCCAGACCTTGTTACCCCTTGTTATTCCTGTCGAGCCTCTCCAATCTCTTGTTGAATCCCATGATCAGCTCACTACTTTTCATATTAAAATCAGAAATAAGTTGTTTAAACCCTTGAGGCTACCATGTTACCTTAACCCTTATCCTCATGATTCCTTTGAGTATCTTCCTCGATTTTCTGGGGAGGATCATGTTACAATTAAGAGGCATACATAGGCCTTTGAGAACTTTATTGATCAGTTTGAGATCATTCACGAAGATGTTGTCATGAGGTTGTTCTCACATTCCCTATCTGGAGATGTTGTTGTGTGGTTTATATGTCTGGAGGCCGGTTCTATTGGTTCCTGGACCGAACTATACCATGCATTTTTAAAGTGTTGGGGTGAGAACAAGTCCCTTGATCAATACTGGTATGAGTTTAATGCCTTGAGGAGAGGGGAACATTAAGCCTTGACTATTTTTAACAGGATATTTTTCAGTGTTTCTCATAGCATGCATGTAGAGATCAGACCCACAAAGACTTCTGCTATGGTGTACTATATCATGGCTCAGCATCTAGAGCTAGTCCTCTTCCCGAGAGAGGAGAAATCCTCATCATTGATTCATCTGTTTGAGGATATTAGAGAGGTTGAAGAGAACATCAGGGCTAGCAGGTGGGTTCATAAGCATGCCAATGTACATATATTGGAGGAAGAAGACTGTTAGTTTGTTTCATATTCTGAACAAGGATATATCAATTATGGATCAGATATGGAACAAGAAACAAGAAGTAGGTATGATTCACAAATGGAATCAGTTCCTTCATCATTTGCATATTTTTCTGGGGGCAAGGATGCATACCTTTATGATGATCAGTTTCTGGATCATTTTGAGCATGAAGCAGTAACTTACTACATTAATAGTTGTATGCTCTTAACTGATCATGGTCATTTTGATTTTAATCTTGTTCCTCCTTTAGCTGATGACCATTTTTCTAGGGGAAAAGTTGTAGCTGCAGAGGATCAAGAGTTGTTTCCTGATTAAGGAGAAGGACATTCTTTTGTGAGTAGAGAATTTTTTGCAAAGAAATGTCCTAGTCTTCTAAAGCGGCCATGATTCTGTCACATTTCCCACGATCCCATGGCCATATGCATGGAGTCCTACATTTCAGATTTTCTGAAATGTTCTTATAGCATTGGTTCACCAATACTCACAACTGAGTATTGTGTTATGAAAGATTTCCAAGACCTCACTATAGAGCATGTTCCTTTATTAATTAAGAAAAATACATGGGTAGAAATAAACTCTACTAGGGTTGCAGGAAGCACAGAGTAGTATAAAGAGGAGGGGTTTAGTGGGCAGCTCATCTCCTATCCAAAGCCTATTTTTGAGCAGGTGTCACTTGGCATCAGCCAGCCTGCATCTGTCCTCTATCCACTTGCGCACTTTGAAGACATCATGCCATAGGTGAACAACCATGAAGGACACGAGATGTTTTCTGACCAACTGAGCTCCCTTGAATTTAGATATTGTGACCCTGTGGGGTCATATATGGAGTTGTTCTTTCCAAAGGCTTTGGAACCTATACATTTATTCCCCTTCTTAGCATTTGAGGGTATGAACAACATTCCCAACCTTGTCTTCATTTTGTTGTCATGCCTCCCTAACATTTTATGGAGTATTTGCAGTGAAGAGAGGGGTCAAATCACTAAGCAATCTGGGTGGCTATGGTGGAAATTTTCTTTCACCTAGCCCATGTATATAGTTTTAGTAGCTTAGGCTCTGTACATAAATAGGCTCATTTGAGCAGGTTTGTTTGTTTTATTTTCCTTTCGGATTTATAGTCTTCGAAAATGGTTTTTGAGCTTGATCCATATCCCAACAGAAGGCAACTGGAACTGCAGAAGGTGTTCTTAGAGCATCACAGGGATGACTCTATCCCCCATGGAGCCTAATGTTATCACTAATTCTTTCAAGGGGGGTGTTTCTCTCCAGTTTTGGTCCCTTGGTGTAAAGTGAAAAGAAATGGGGTTCAAAAAATGACTTACCCTAAGTTTGGGGCGCAAAATGTGCATTTAGTTAAGTGACAAGCAGATCTGGGTGGCCAGAATCTACGTGTCTAGATCTGCAGTTGGGATTTAATTCCGGACCCCCCTTGTCATTCGACCTTTAATGAGGGGGGGGTCCGAAATGATCTCTAAGGAGTGCATGGATTTGGGTGGCTAGGATTTGTGCACCCAGATCTGTGGACCAGATTAGATTCCAGACCCCCCTTGCCTTTCTACCTTTAATGAGGGGGGGTGGGGGGGGGTCCAGAATGAGGCAGTTTCCCTAACCGCCCCCCCACTGATGTGGCACCTTCTTGTTTTGTCTGCCCCTCTCCCACCTAAAACCACTTTCCACTCTCCGTTACCACCTCCCTCTCCCGTCGACACTTGTCTCCCACTTCCCTTCTACCTTTCACCACCTCAGAGTCCACATGTTCTGCCACATCCGTCCACATGGCCCCCCTTCAACTCATCGTCCTCTCACCTTCTGCCATGTGTTCTCTCTCCTCAGTACACCTTCCACCATCCACTGTCCCCTCCCTCTGTGTCACTTCCACATGAGCGCCCCCCCGTCTCACCTTCACAGTGTTGGTGCCTTCGCCCTCCTCGTCAGATCCTCGTCCACGTCTGCTATTTGGGTCCCCCCATAGCAGTCCAGCGAAGCAGCAGACAACCAAATATAGATCACCACATCTTGCAGATGCATGTTTGACTTGGGTCTCCTTGATCCCAATGAAGCAGTTATTCAAGTTGGTAGAGGTGGGTGAGACATCGTCTCCTCCCTTAAATGGAAATCCAAAAAAGGACGAGCCATGGGGAAAGACTGTCATCCAGTCTGACAACTATTGTGTCTGACAAGCGACTGCATGGGTAGTTTTCCCAACGTCTGCCTGCATAGTCTGAACGAAGTGATGGATGGTAGAGCTAAGATCCTGACTGTAAAGCTTTGAGGAAGCACTGGTTTTCCTGGTTATGTATTTGTAGGTGAAAAATTCTTGTTTAATGACGGTCATCTTCTTTTCGCCTCTTTGTAAATTGTTGTTTTAAAACAATCGAAATTGGAGTATCCAGTCGAGGATCGTGATGACGCTATGATGGTCTGATTGTAGTGGTATCGTGATCAGTTTTTCCCAGCTTCCTGTGTATTTTTATTCCTCTTACCCTGAGTAGCTCATTGGAAGATCCAATCGAGTGGTTACAGTAGCCACCGTGATTCAAGGTCCGATCCCAGCGTTGTTGTAACTGTGTCATCCAGGAATATCTCAGCGTCTTGTTCTTTCTTCTCTAGGTTGTTGGAAGCTTGATTCCTATAACAAACCTTTGCAGTCTATCTCACTAAGTCTTCCTCCTACTCACCCTGATTACAACTTACTAACTGAAGTTAGATTAAGACCTCAGCTGTTGATGCATATCCTAATCCAGGGTTCTGAGTTAAAGCGACATTGTTTCGAGTTCATTCTCTGTCGATTACACATTTTACAAATTGCTACATAAAATTGATGGGCATCGGGCTCTGCTCCTACTGCAATCTAGGAGTGACTTCTGACGCTAACAGGTACCCAAATGATACATGATATGGAGTGAACAATATTTTATGAAAGGTGAGTAATGGTATGATTTTTAAAAAATGTATGTGATGAAGGGATGCATAGGATATCACATGGTGATGGGAAAGACTCTTGTGGTGATAAAAATCCATTCATAAATGCGAAATATGAAAGTTCCAATGAGATGAGGAAAGAATAAAGAGTCATGTTTATGTCGATTTCGCCAATATTTAACGAGAAAAAGTGAAGCTTTGCACAAGTAGTGTGACTATAGAGGGAGCCTGGAAACGCTTTGTCAACTAAGTCCTGTTGACAAAAATTGTCATCAACAAGCATGGACGAGCAGGTGGAGACAATAGAGATATCGACTCAAGAGGCTCTCAAATTTAGGGAAGAATTCTGAGCAAAAGAGACCACAGAGGCACAAAGGAGAGGATTGTTGTTAC
This sequence comes from Picea sitchensis, assembly GCA_010110895.2. NCBI lineage: Eukaryota > Viridiplantae > Streptophyta > Pinopsida > Pinales > Pinaceae > Picea > Picea sitchensis. The sequence goes on along the minus strand of SNQJ01S0028567.1, from coordinate 55,652 downwards.
TAGAGGGAGACCGAAGAATCATTGACCAATTACAGAATGATCCTGATCTCATAGAGATGACGAGGATCCCCTCAGACAACTTAATCACAAGCATAGGAGAGCCAAGTGGCTTAGAGCCGATGCACCTTGAATAAATCATTGTCCTAGAAAACCCTGAAGTCCCATCACCATAGATCAGATCACTAGGGACAATTCCAACCCAGCCTGAGGCATCAAGGATGCCAGGTGGGATAGGTGCACCAAATCCCCTGTTTGACTCGATAACCATATATGATTATGAGGAAAGTTCATAGGTTTCACTGATAACCCCAATACTGATTACAGAGGAGAAGGCACCTGAGAAAGCATCCACCCCAAGTCTCGATGCTCTGTTTCAAGAACTTCTGTAGAGCGACTATGAGGTCAAAAGTGCTTAGACACTGAGTTGCTCGACCTTCAAGGGACCCAAAAATACATCTTGAAGCATGAGCTAGGATCATGTGGTCAGAAGAGGAAGTTCCACAGCAAAAAATTGACACTTATACAACTGATTACCAAGTATGTACCGAACCTACCCCCATTTCTTCAATTTTGGTTGATACCACACCAGTCGATGAACAACAAATGGAGGTTGAACCATCAGGACATATGAAATAAGGTTAGGAACCTATCCTAGAATAGATACACATAGTCGAGACCCTGGGAAATACTCTAACTTGGGGAGAACAACAAATCCTCGAACTTGTTGATGAGGTTGTCAACATATAAGCGATTTCCTATGAAAAAAAGAGAAAATCCATCATGAAGAGGACTACTAAGAATAAAAGGCTCACGCTATATAGCTCAATTCTCATCACTACGGAGGAGAAGTTGATCAACACTAAACATGCCAAGACATCCGAGATTATCGCCATAGGGATGGATATCATGGATGCCACGTTGGATAGAGAAAGGAGGGATGAAAAGGAGTTGGCCTTCACACTAAAGGAGTTGGAGCATCTGCGCCATTTGGCGAAATACTATCAAGACTCAACGCAGGCCACGGTGTTCCTGAGGAGTCAGTTCTAGGATGCTTATACAAAATTTACAAGTGAATGACACCTTTTCAACACACACATAGCCTCTTTCCAAGAGGATACCCTTATGGAACTATCGACCTGCAAGGACGTGAAGAGGTGGTATGAAAAATCTCATCAAGTGGTCGAAATGATTGATTACATCAACGTAGTACAAAAGGGTCGAGATGCTGAAGAGCATGGTATTCGGGTGCTAATGGATAGAAACATAGATCGGATCAGCAAAGTGACCGAATACTGGGTAAAAATGGGCTAGGAACCTCAGTGGGAGATTCAAAAGAAGTGGGTTGAGTGTGAAAAGGGATGGGAAAAGATTAATTCGGAGATGAAAGGCATCGACCTCCTAGAATTCGGCCCACCCAAAGACTTTGCCGACCTGCATGACATAGTCAAGCAACATGCAGAACAATATGTGACATGGACAACAAATATCGCAAAGGTGGCGAGCATGGCGCTAGGTCATGTACACCAATTCATGGAGCATCCGATTAAGGCTCGAGCATTTCTGCAATGGATGAGTGTAAAAATAATCAAGTACAGAGAATGGGCAGTAGAAGTGAAAGAAATTATTTCAGCCCCGATGGACCAACACATGTTCTCGTATGCCAACACATGCGAGGAACTCTTCGTCAAATGGTTAGAATATGAGAAGAGTCATCCACTTCAGTAAAACCATTTGATGATTCTCAGAGAACAGAGAGATTAAAGTGCCACGTGACGATATTTTGTTTGACTTAACTTGCACTAGTAATAGTTATTTTTAGTTAATGATTCATTATAGATAAGAGGATTGACCTTTTAGCAAAAGTCGATGGTTTTGGAAAGACCCTCATTTTTGGAATTGTAAAGAACTATTTCTAAACTACCTTAATTGAGAAGCCCTGTTTAGGACCGGAGACAAAAGACTATTTTTTTTAATCAAAGGTGTTATATGATTGGATTGGGGAAGAATTACTTCCAACTTTTTTCAGTAATTGATATTGTAACGAGTAAGAATTTCTGAATCTATTGATAAGTTATATGTTTCAATACTTTTTTCAGTTCTTGTTCTTAATGATGGAAAGAAAATCTTTGTGTTAATGTGTGATTAATGTTAGAGCTAAGGAAACTATTTTTCTTTCCATCATCCTATTACATGCATATTTTCTTACGATAATTATATCTCAGTCAATAATTGAAATACCAACAACTTGATGTATTAATATTATGCTTGTAACAAGTGTGAATATATTTTTCTGCATGCTCTAGCATGAGGGTTATCCTAAGCTCGACCTTCTTCAGTAGTTAGGAATCCTTTCCACTAGTTGGTTTATACCAACACAATTCATTTTATCAGATTCATCTTATAAAAGAAAAGAAAAAAAAGAGAACGTTTAAATTGAATAAGAAACTTTCATAGGAAGATATCCTGCCAATCACCATGTAAATCCCATCGATAAATTGGCCAGATCGAAAGATATGGAAAACCATTCCACCATCAAACGCTGCAGAGTCTAATTGGGCCTCTGTGGCGGGTTTGGTTCTTGCTATTGAGTTAAATGGATTTAGGACCCCTTAACACAACCCTATCCCTGCCCCAGATGTGTTTTTAGAAGGAAACATGGCCAACATCTTCCCCATCGTCAAAATTTACATCTCCATTAAATCGAGAATCGTAGAATAAATCGCCATTGGTGCCGCATGCTCCCCTGGAGAACTCATTTCTTACAAAGCTCTCTTTCAAGAATATTGGGATATTTTTGCATGGTCATATACAAAGATGTCAGACCTTGATCATTCTATAGTCTAACATCACATCGACACCTAGGCAGATATCGCCCCTGTTCATCAAAAGCAATGCCCCCTTCACCCATCCAAAGTCACGACTATCAGGGATGAAATTGACAAGTTATGCACTGTTGGGTTCATTTACCCCATTGTGCACTATTCACGTCTGCACAAAATTTCGTGATCTCAACCACGCTTGTCCCAAAGACAACTTTCAAACCCCTTTCATTGACCAAATCATTGATGATTGTGTTGGCCATGAGACACTGTCCTTTATGGATGGGTTCTCCAACTACTATCAAATTCAAATCCATCCAACAGATCAGTACAAAACTTCTTTTACTACCCCTTGGGGTACCTTTGCTTATCGCGTCATGCCTTTTGGACGAAAACGTCGGTGCTACGTTTCAAGGGGCCATGACCTATGTTTTTCATGATCTTTCTCGCATCATCCTTTCTTATTTTAACGACCTCACTGCTCGATCCAAAAAGTGAACCCAACATTTAGACGACTTACCCATCGTTTTCCAATGGTGTCGCCAATATAATATATGCTTGAACCCCCTCAAGTCTGTATTTTGTGTCACTGTTGGGCACCTCCTTGGGTTCATTGTCTCCCAACATGACATCACTATGGATCCTCTCAAGGTCCAAGCTATCACATAAATTCCACCACCGAGGAATATATACCAACTGCAAAGCCTATAAGGCAAAGACAACTTTTTACGTCACTTTATCCCAGACTACGCCACTCATGCACATGGTTTTCTTTGCTTACTGCATCATGATATACCACTTCGATGGGATGACTAGGATTAAACAACCTTTGATGATTTAAAATCCACCTTATCCAATTCCCCTTTGATTAGTCCCCCAGACTATGATCGCGATTACATCTTATACTTGTTAGCCTCAACTGTCTCAATAGCAGGAGTCCTCATCCAATTAGGGGATGATATGCATGAACATGTCATTTACTACATCAGTAAAAATATTTCAGGGCCACCCTTGAAGTATAATCATGATGAGAAACTCACCTTAGCAGTTGTCCTCACAGTCCAAAAACTGCGACATTACATTCTGCTTTGAACTACCAAGGTCATAGCAGATTCCAACCCCATGCAGTACTTTCTTAGTCGAAGGCAATTTAATGGAAAATTTTCCTGATGGATCGTTATCCTCCAAGAATACGATATGGAGTTCTCTACTCCCAAAAGCAAGAAAGCTATAGTCTTAGCCGAACTCATTGCGACTTTTCCCTCTGATGCCAAAGCTTCCCCCATAAATGAGGATTTCCCTGATGAACACCTCTTCTTCATCCCCTCTGATGACCCCTGGTACGACGACCTCCTCATCTACCTTTGTACACAGAATTTTGGGTCTCATCTCTCTCATGATGATCATCGATGCATTCTCCATTAGGCCCCCTGATACCTCCTCATCGAAGACATTTTCTATCGATGCGAGGTCGAGACCATTCTTTGGCGATGTCTTACCATCGATAAAGCTGATAGAGTATTGAACAATTGCCATAGAGGCGCTTGTGGCGGTCACCTCTCAGGTATGTCCACCACCCAAAAATCATTCGAGAAGGGTACTTATGGCCCACTTTGTTTCATGATTTCATCCACATTGTCAAACGATGCGACAAATGACAAATTTATGCAAACAAAGCATGAGCACCACCAACTCTTTTACATCCAGTAATCACAGTCGGACCCTTCTATAAATGGGGCATAGACTTCATGAATTTTCATCCTCCATCTAGTAATGGACACAAGTACATTGTCATGGAAGTAGATTAATTTACCAAGTGGTTTGAAGCCATGCCCACATTCAACAACAACGCTAACACAACAACACATTTTTTCTTCAACCACATCATTACCTTGTTCAGAGTCCCACTACTTTTAGTCTCTGATCATGGTAAACACTTTGAGAACAATATCTTTATGGGACTCTCCTCAAAGTTAAGCTTCACCCATGATTTTTCCTCCCCATACTACACTTAGTCCAATGGATAGGTCGAGGCTATCAACAAAGTCCTCAAAACCATGCTACAACGTACTGTCAAAAAACATAAGACCAATTGGCATCATATGTTGTCTTCTTCTTTATGGGCTTATCGCATGACATTCAAAACTGCCACCGGTTTCACACTATTCCACCTCATCCATGGGATCGAATCCACCCTCCCTATCGAGTGAGAGATCCATGGGAACACACTGCCATTGAGCTATTACATGACACTGCTCCAATGGAGCAATGACTTATGACCTTAGATTCACTTGATGAATATCATCGATATTCATTACAACACTATGAGGCAGCTAAAAAATGATCCAAATCCACCTTCGACCTCCATGTCAACCTTCTCTCATTCAACAAAGGTGATCTCGTGTTAGCCTACAATATCACCCGTGATACTCTCGGCCATGGGAAATTTGAGTCATTATGGAATGGACCCTACATATTCCAACATTGTCTCACTAAAGGAGCCTACATCTTGGCCTCTCTAGAAGGATACCCTCTCAAATAACCTGTCAACAGGTTGTACTTAAATAATTTTTACGCCTAAGCATAGCCCCTCTACCTTAGGTTTCTCTTTGTACACATTTGTAGAGTTTTCAGTCTTCTTTTCTGCCACCACTCCTCATATTTGTCTATCATCCATGTTATTGACATATGCATCATCCATCATCCTACCACATAGGTTACGCTGACGATGCCAGCCGTTGGACCTAGAATCTCGCTTCGGCCACTTGGGCCCTCTATACTCCCTCACATGTCCTTATCCATGCAAGTGGCATATGTTTGGGCTTGGCCACCAACAACCAAGCCATATACAATTCCTTCATTAGTCTCCTCGCCGAGGCTAGTCACTGCCACATTCGTCACCTTAGCGTTCTATTAGATTCCTAGCTTGTCGTCCTGCAACTCAACAATGTATATCATGTTCACGATCCTTTCCTCTTTTGCAAATACCTGCAAGTTAGACTCCTATTTCACAACTTTGATTCCATCACATTTACACATATTCCAAGAACAATTAATCAAGTAGCAGATCACATGGCTAACCTAATATTAGATTTTCATTTATCACATTAAACAACATTTTATAAATAGCATCATACATTTGTCACAACACATAGAAAATACAT